>VDFB02356684.1:0-48074 GCA_007258455.2 Sequoia sempervirens | reverse complement strand
ATCTATTATTGGTTTTGATATGCGACCAATAAGATTCCTGCCTTTCTAAGGTTAACATCAGCATATCATGGTGACTCCGTGTACCAGTGCATCATCGAGAAATTCAGCATACTGAGGGATTTGGTGTCTACCTCAGTATCATTCAGCCTTTGGAGGTAGTTTGAACAACACCTGGTGACTCTGAGAAAATCTACTAGTTTCAACAAGTTCAGTGTTGGTATGTTTCAATGACAAGCTTAATTTTCTGCTTCCCAGCATTTATATGAGTAGAGATGACAGATTTTTATAGTCAGCATATATACCCACCTCAGTTTCATGAAAATCCTGTCAACCAATCACCCTATCAGTCATATTAGGCCAATCATGCTGCTGGTTTAATCCCAAGCAGCCATGCAACAACAGCCTATCAGCATGCTCAATATGTTTGCCACCCTCCCACCCTTGCTCAATTCCCCTCACAACATATTAATTCCACTTTGAGCCAACCTTGTAGTCTCCTGAGTTAGTCCCAAAATTCTAACAATGTGAATACAGAGTTGGGTAGCATCAGGTAGATGTTGCTGCAATTTCAAAGGCGAATGTTAAACATAGAAAGGGAAAATGAGTATAATAGGCAGCAAGAAGAGCTTGCTTATCAAGCTTATATTGATCAGCAGGAAGTTGAGACACAAAGAGGGTCGCAGTTAGTACTCAAATTTCAGCAGAGTCAGTCTAACTCCCCTGAAGGACAACTTTCTCGAATGCCCCAAGTAGCTGCTACCTTTCCAAATCCTTTCTTTGAGGAGGGGCTTCACTTTCCAAGGTTCGGGGTTTCAAGCTTTGAATAGAGTGAGACTTCCATCGAAAGGAGAGCGAAGGAAGGGCAGCCCGTTGATCCAGACAACTTACTCCTTTGGGAGAGGATTAAAGAGGTAAATCCCTTGCATTTAGCTATAAAGTGTTATCAATTGCAGCAGCAAAAGATTGAACATCAAGAGGATGTCAAACAATGTGGGGAGTTGTTGGCCAATGGTTATCAACAAGATACTGGAGCATTGGAAATGATTGAACAATAGAAGGATCTTGGAGAGTTGTTGATAGACAATAATAAGCAAGACAATGGAAGTTTAATTTAGGAAGAAAAGCCTGTAATTGAACTTGTTTCTACCCTCTGAGGCGAGAATCTTGATGTTTTTGAGCATGTTCTGGATGAGGAAGCCAATGTTAAGCTTTTTGAAGAGTTGTGCACATGTATTATTGAATAGTTTTGTTCAACATTGGATGGCAAGGAATCAAAAAAGGCTGATAGCCATGATGATCTAGAGCAACAGCTTGGACAAATGCTGAAACAACAGGAGGAGCCTAATGAGCCTGATTTGCAGAGTCATAACTGGTTAGATGAGCTTCCATTTCATTGTCCAAAAGGACTTGAGACTTCATCACCACTTGAATTGTTGTCTTCTTGCATTGAAAAAGACAAGCCTGAATAAGAATGTAACTCTTCTAGTGATGATGAGAACTATGAACAAATTCCATTCTAGTGCATAAAAGAGCAAGAGGTTGATGAATTAATTGAAGATGTGATGGATGAAGCTATCTCTTTGTTCTCTGTTGAAGAAATAGGTGTTCAGATGGAAGTGCATGAGAAAGAAACTAGCACAAAGAGCTCAATTTTTGTCTTTACAAGAGGCTGTCCAATTAGGGATTTAGCCCAAATGGAGTTCCATAAAGTGCCAATGGTTAATCAACCATTCACACATGGAGCCACAACTTAAAGTTGCATAAATGATGTACTCACAGTTGACAAAGAGTGTGTTCAATTTACTTATTCTCTTTTGAATACAAATGCATATGATCAGTTTAAGGAGGTAAGTGAACTTGTTACCCTCTTTCATGTGGCAGTGCATTGTAATTTTAAACATTTTTTAGTATACCATCTCTTTTTAGCTGCCATTAAGCTTGAGAGCCATTGCATATTGAGAAGAAAAGGCAGCCATTGCATATTGAGAAGAAAAGGCAGCTATTTCAACCATCCTGTGAATGGTTTTGTTTGATACGTTTCTCACTGGTTAGTATAGGGTAGGTTTAGATGCAGTTTACATTCCCTAAGTGGTGTTTTAGCACAATATATATTTTCTCTTTTGTTTCCCCTGTCTTTCCGTTTTGGCCACCTATGTGTCCTATAAATCTCATGAGGTTGGGGCCATATGCAAAAAATGACGTTTTAATTATTCTCTGAGTTTTCTAATGACTCCATGCCCAATGGATAAGCCTAGTCACTGGTTCTTATGTTTAGCAGGCAAACATCCCGCAAAGGTCACCAGAATTGTTGCCTCTATTTCACCTACAGTCAAATCAGGCAGGATAATCAAATGTCAAGTCTTCAGAGGCAATGGGATGTTCACTCATGGACAGGGACTTTGCATCTATTGCTAGGTCACAAGGGGCTCGGTGGGAGAAACTACCCTGGGAGTATTCGGCATGAAAATCATCTAAGGGAAAAGTCGGCAGGACTCTACTACTGTCTGGCTGACTGACTACTTGTTTCATTCCATCTTGAGCAGGTCACCGAGACCTAGTTTCAGTCGCGCTGAACGAGCCTGTAGAGCTATCACCATAATGGAGAGGGTTCGGTATGACCTCTTACCGCGTAGATTTTCCTTGGCTGATAGGCCATTCAATCGCCATTCGGCAAGACTCTCGGGGACTACGGGCTTCAGGGAGACCTATAGTGTTCGAGGAGAAGTCCCAACAAAGATTCAATCTCTCGCCAATGTGTGAAGAATCTCGGAGAGGGGATGCTTTCGGCAAAGGAGTTGGGGCTTCGTTGGGATGTCCTGCCGACGTCAAATGTCTCGCCGAAGAGGGAGTTTGCCAAAGGTTTTTGGACTCGGCATGAGGTCATGCCGAAGGCTCAGTGTCTCCTCGACAGGAAAGGCGGCATCACTAAAGCAAATGTCTCACCAACATTCAGTGTCTTGCTGATTGCAAGGAGACCCCACCAAAACATGAAGGACTAGCCAATTGATGATGTCGCCCAGAGGTCATACCAACTATGGAGGAGCCTTCGGCGTAGCACAAGAAACTCAGGAAAGACTTCTTCCCGACCAGTGGGAGTCTTGCTGAATGATGAAACCTTCAATCCAAAAAAAGAAAGAGGTCACCAAGAGGAGATGCCTTCGCCAGGAAGTCTCGGCGAATGCATGGAGTCTCACCGAAAGCCAGTGGTCCCGCCATGAAGTCATGTTGATGTGAGGTATGGCCGACGGAGTGGAGTCTCGACGAATAGGAAAAGATCTTTGGTGTAACACAAGGGTTTCGGGGAGAGGTCTTAGCAAAACTAACAAGTCTTGCCGAAAGGAAGGATGAGCCCTCACCGAGACAAAAGCAATTCGGTAGGACTCTTGCCGAAAGCACAACGATGGATTTTTGGGCAGACAAGGGAGATCTCGGCAAAGGATATCGCCTTCGGCAAGGTGTCTTGTTGAAGGATAAAGGTCACAAAAAAAATAAAGGCAATGTCAGCAAAAGAAAGAGGCGCTTGGTATGAAGTCCGGCCAGCAAACCAATGTCTTGCCGAAACAAAAGGTGCCCGCCATGAATATCACCAAACACGGAGGTCTTCGGCATAACATAATGAGCTCGGGGCAACCTCTTTCTGACCGGAATGAGTCAGGCCGAAAGAAAAGAAGTTGGCTGAGGGGTCATACCTCGGTGTATGTCTTGTCGAGATGCATTTCCATTCAAAGGACTTTTGACTGGCTACAGGGCTGCGTGGTTTTCACTCGGCCAATCAGAAAGATCTAAGGGTAAACCATGGTAGTCCAAAGAGCGTCAACAGGATTAAGGGCAATGTGTATCTATTACAGCCTCAGTAGCATTCAAGGCGTTCGGCCAAGGAGCTTCGCAAGGACACGAGGATAGAGGAATGAGTACAGTAGTTGTAGAAAGATCAAGAGGACGTCCCCTGAAGGAAATCTTTTCCACTGACATGGACACACAGGGGTTCTGTAATTAATTTCATCAAAAGATCTATGGGAGAAATTTTTGAGACTGATATTTTGTAGGCCCTAAGGGGCCGAGATATTTTCTGTATATAAGGCATTTTTTCCTTTTTGTAAAGGAGTTCCGAGGTATGCTCTTATGAAGTCTGTGACTCTTTTGGTAGTCTTCTCTTAGACTAGCACGTTTCTGTAACTCAATTTGGAACATAATATACAAAATCTACCTTGGTTACCATTGATGGCCTATCTCTTTGCCTTATGATTCTTGTGAAGTATTGTGCATATTTTAAGTGATTCATTGAGCTACTTAGTGAAATTTTCTCTTTCCTTATAGCTTTTGTTTCATATCATGCCTTTCTTTGCAGAGGTAGCATCATGTAGGTTGCAAATTGTGTTTACTTAATCATGCACATGAGCTTCTAGTTTGTGAAAATCTGCCTTTCCTTCTTGAAGGTATGTGCATGTCAAACCTGTTTGTATGCGTGATCTACAGGATCTTGTTGTGCAGTCTCATGGATGTCACCAATATTCAAGTGTAACCCGAGTATCTCATTGTTCCTGTCATTTCGGTGTATCACCTTAGTTTAGTTTTCATCTTATGCATTATCTCTCTTCCTTTTCCTTCAAAGAATCAATAGTTTTAGGTGACACCAAAGGAAGCCGACCTTCTCTAGAGGTTCATTTCAGTTATAGGTGACCCACAACCTTGGAGTGATCCCATGTTGCTCGAATGCTCAGTTTCTTGCAAACTCAGCACAGGGTGCAATTCTAGGTGACAACAACCACCATGCCCAAGTTTTAGTAGGAAACCACTGTTCCGTAGGCCATTTCCATTGTCCCATGCATTGTGCTCCATGCTGCTCTATCCTTATACTCTTCCCTACATTTGAAAGTGTTGCACCTTTTGATCTCATGCCTGTCAGTGGTCTTTTATCAGTCCTATTCTCAAAAATTGATGATACTCCTTCACCAATACCTACAACACATGTCTTCATCCTTGCACACAAACAATTGTTAGTCATTACATAATTTTCCTGTATCTTTTCCTTATTCTCATACTTGGATTTTTTCTCAACAACTAGGCCACACTATCCTTTCCTTACTGTCCTTTGTCCCATTGTCTTAGCTGCATTTACTATACCTACACATTTATCACTCACTGTACACCCTATACTGTTAAATTTATTAACCTTTGTATCTACAAATCTAACTTGCTTTGCGAACTCACTCTCCACTATGGGACACTCAATAGTTCCTATCAAAACTTTGTCATTCACACTCACTGCCAAACCATACTTTACCGTTGTTGCACCTATGTTCTTAGTCCTATACCTGATTGCAATATCAAAATTCTTGTTTTCTTCTACAACCCTTATCAACTCCTTCCTACCACACATGATAACCTTAGCTTTACCTTTCACATCCTCTACAAGTGGAGTCAAAACCAAAGAACATCCATCCTTGATAATTGTATAAGTATTGACCCTACCATCATATATGGCACACCTATCAAATTTCCAAGGTCTTCTTAGGAGTATGTGGCAATAGTCCATTGGGAGGATATCGCAAACAACACTGTCCTTATAATCCCCAATCTAAAAATCTACCACAACCTTCTCATTCACTAACAAATATTGACCATCACTTAAGCAAGATACCTTGTAAGGAAATTCATGAGGAATCCTTTGCAAGTTTAACTTCTTCACCATTTCACATGACACCATATTTTTAGTTGAACTAGAATCAATCACAATTTTACATACCTTTCCCTTACTCTTGCAAGTGGTTTTGAAAAGCCTCTTCTTGTGCAATAATGGTTTTAATTCTTTGGAAGTCTTCACAAGTTGTTTGTGCAACATCAAAGCTTCTCCAACTTTAGAGTTTGTAGGATGGCTTGATGAACTAATGCTCACCTCTTCACCCTCTTGCACAAGTTGAACTCTTTTATCACCTTTACTTCCACTTGATGAAGCACCAATCTTCTCAGGACACTTGTAAGATGAATGGGAAAATTCATTGCAAGTGTAACATCTACCTGAAAACACATTGGAACTCCTACCTCCTCCAAATCTGCCCCTTGTGCCTCTCCATCCACCTTTGAAATTAGATTGCTCTTGTCCTTTCATGGAATCTTTTGAATTGTCATTGTTTGGCTTTGGATTAGGCATATATCCTCTACCTCTTGATGCATTACTTATGCCACTAGTTGCTTTGTCTTTCCTTCTCTTCATTTTATCCTCCACCCTGATTGCCATTTGATAACATTCCTCTACATTCCTAGGGTTAGCCAAAACCAATTCATCTTGTAAGTTTAACCTAAAACCACCCATATATCTAGCAAATTTTTCATCTTCATTCTCATGATGACCAAACCTCAAACTTATTTTATAAAATTCCTCAGTATAAGACTTAATGTCCATTTCATTTTTCCTTAAGCTTTGCAATTTCTTAAACATTTGAACTTGATGATCCTTGGGTAAGAATTTACCTTTGAGTTTTGATACCATCTTGTCCCATGAGATAATTTTAGACTTTCCTTGCTTCCTCCTCTCTAAATGAAAGTAGTCCCACCATACCAAAGCATGGACCTGCAACTTTGTCTTTGCAATCTTTACCCTCTGCTCCTAAGGAACCTCATCACATTCAAAATGGTTATCTAATGCAGCAATCCAATCAAGTAAATCTTCATAATTTAGACTCCCACCATACTTTTGAACATCAATCTTTACCTTAGGCTTGCCATTCCTAACCGCCTTCACCAACTTTGCAATTCTTTGATCCTCTGGGTCAAGCTCTTCTTCCATATCTTTAAACTCATCATCTTCATCTTCATCTAACTCACTCTCTTCCACATCCCTTCTTTTTTTGTCTCCAAGGATATGATTCTTTCCTCCAACTACCTTATTTCTCTAGCATGTCTGTCTTTCATCTCCTTCATCTCTTTAGCCATATCTTTGTTCTTTAGAGGCATCTTTGAATACTAAACTCTTCATTTCTTCCTTGCTCTTCACAACCTGCAAAATGCAAACAAATCTACCCCCTGATGCCCTAATACTACTTTGATGTAGATCCAAGGTGGAGAACTCACAATCAGACCAAAATAACTAGACTTCAACAAGGATTCAACCGTCAAAACGCCATTCACTAAATCTTCCCAAGACAACACCTAATGCTTCTAGCCTCCAAATCTCAACAAATGGGCTCATCTTTTAGAGAAGGTCACAAAAGACCAACTAAACATCAATTAAGCAACCACTGAAACCCCAATACAATTCCCCAACCAATCACACAAGGTTTCTTTGCAACATTATGGAGAATCATCAAATTACCCTACAAAAAGGCTACAAGAATTAGCCCTATTTTACAAACAAAGTCCCCTTCAAAATTCTTGTTGTCGAAAAAAATCACTTGACATAGTTCAATTGTCTATCAAAACCTCAGATTTCATGATTAGTTCACACTTCCAAGTCCCCCAGACCATCGTTCCAATAAACCCTCAATTTTCATGCAAAAAGCTAGGGTTTTACTGAAACACCCTACTCCTAGGCTTCTCAAACCAAATCAATGCATCTAACACCTTTCATATGCTCTTCCTATGGTCACAAAACCATCCACTTAATAGATTCATGAGTATTTTGACAAAATCTTACACTAATACCCTCATTTCACATGGAAAAATTCTTTGTTTTGACCCTCGGGTATCAACATAGTCCATACAACTTGCTTTCCTTTATTCCTAATACATCCTAGCATCTACCCTACCATTAAAAATGTCAATACACCAAGTAAAAAGTTAGAACAGTAGGTGGATTGACATTTTAATCTAACACACAAAATATTAGACCTACAAATCTGTATGAATAGGCTGCTTCAAAATGTTAAGGGGAACTTCCACAAAAATAAACTTGAGACTCTCAAATTGAGTTATTTTGAAAGGTAACTCTTACATATTCAAAATACATAAAGATTTAGGATCTTATGCACTTGTATGGGTTGAACAGTATCAAGAAAGTTCAGAGAGAACAAAGAAAAAAAACATAACAAAACTTCATAATGATCGTTGTATTTCCTATGAGTGCTTTAATACAAAAAATTGTCAACTACATTCAAGCCTTCTTGAGGCCTTAAGTACATTTTTTAACCCAAAATCTAACGACTAAATTCCTCAACTATCCCTCCATGCTAATCTTTCATAACAACTTTATTATTGCACTTAACATATTATTGTGCAACTTATGACACTTGGACCTATATGTTCCCAAACTAACTTATTACATTATGAATGGTCTTAATTGACCTTATTTGACATCAACAAACATTGAACACTCCCTCAGATGAACTAGACACCCAAAAAGTCACCTTATTATATATCATCATTTCAAAATTTGAAACATGGTTGTAGGTGCCCCTTTACTAGAATCTTCCTTGTAGAGATATTAGTTGGCTAATGTTCTTAGGAGGTGGCATTTCCATGATTTCTTTGAATTTTTCTAGATCTACTTCAATGCCTTTAGCTGAGACTATGTATCCTAAGAGTTTTTTTGATGTTACTCCAAATACACACTTTGGGTTTTAGCACACATTGAATTTTTCCAATCAAGTAAATATTTTATCCAAGATTTCCAGATGTCCTTCCCTGGTGAATGATTTTTCTAGCAGGTCATCCACATAGTCCTCCATGAATGTGTGCATCATGTCATGAAATATTGTTGTCATTGCACACTGATAGGTTGCTCCGACATTCTTTAATCCAAAAGGCATGACGTTCCAACAAAATGTACCCCATGGGCATGTGAAAGTTGTTTTGTCTTGATCTTTTGGTGCAATTTTGATCTAATTATAGCCTGAAAAACTGTCCATGAGTGATAACATAGCATGTCCTACTGTTAAATCCACAATGATGTCTATATTGGGCAAAGGAAAGTCATCCTTTGGAAAAGCCTTGTTAAGATCCCTAAAATCTATGCATATTATGATGTTGTTGTCTAGTTTGGAGACTAGTACAATGTTTGAAATCCATTATGCATAATCAATTGGTCAAATGAATCCCGCATCTAATAGTTTTTTCAATTTATCTCTCACTAGTAGGGTGATGTGTGGATGCATTTTTCTCAATTTCTGCTTTACTGGTTTCACTCCAGGTGGTAGGGATAAATGATGCATTATCAAATCCGGATCTATTACTAGCATGTTAGCATAGGACCAAGAAAAATTGATTTGTATTTCTTCAAAGAATTTTGTGAAACTTGGCTTTTCTTCCTTTTTCATTGATGCCGCAAGGTGTAAGGTCTTTACTATTTCTGCAATACCAATATTTATGGATTGTGTAGGCTCAACCAATACTGAAGATCTTTCATGATAATGCTTAGGAATTGTGTCAAATCTCTCATCCTTCAGTGCCTTAGGGAGATTTTCACCATTGGATACACTCTTTCTTTTTACTTTTTCATGATCTCATACTGCCATTGCATGGTTTTCACCATTAGATCAATTTTTTGTATTCATTATTTTGCAACTAAGAGATTTGGCACTCCCTTGGTTAGAAGCTTTGTTATGAAATTCATTGGTAGAACATGTTTTAGGATTTTCAGAACAAAGGAAATTGACAATGGCATCATCATCTACAAAGATAGGGATGTCAAGCAGCTCAGTTTGTTTCTAGTCAATGAGTTCGAGATGTACCAAAGGTAAGGAATCATCAGATTGGTCAAGGTAAAAGGTGATAAGTGTCATGATGGAAATTTTTTCAAGGTGTTTGATAGCAATGTCAAGGTCTATAATGTTACTCTCCTCCGAATGATCTATCTCGTTCAATGTCTGATCATCCTCACTAGAGTCATCGATATGTAGTGATCCAAATTCAAGTGGTCTAGACCCTGAACTTTGTCCCTCCATACGTATGGGTGCATACCTTTTTATCACATCAATTTATTTGTCTTCAAAAGATACTTCAGATAGTGAATCCCATTCATATTCATTTGAGTATGTTTTAGAACTAGCTTGCAATTTGAGGATTCACTCACAAATCTACTAAGTGGTTTCTTCTTTTGTCTCTTCTTTGTATCCTAGCCCTGTCTTGTCTTTTGCATTGATTGTGATAGGCTGAATTGGTTCCACAATACCTTCTTTTCTTTTGCCAATAGGACCTTTTCCTTCATATCCCATCTTTTCTAAGATTGTGAATCCTTTACCATATTTCTTTGTTGGTATGTTGGAAGTTGTTGCTTGGGATGCTTCTTCATCTTTGTAAAGCCAATTTAGAATGTCTTTTCTTTAGATTCATCAACTAGAGTGCCTAATTTTACAAATTTACCATCAAAGAGCATGATGGGTTGTGAAGATTATTGTCTAGATGTTGATGGATGCCCATATGATTTTGGAGAAGGTAGCAGCTGTGAGAGACATAAATACTGCTCAATTGAATACTCACCTATGCCTTTATCTTTCAACTGAATCTTTTTCTCAAACTGTTTTGACAAGGAATTGAGTTAGCTTTCATTGCTTGATGAAATAAGTGGGAGGCTCTCTGTTATGTGGTACAAAAACATCCTGGACAGTCTTGAGAGTGTTGTAGTATTGAGGATTGTTGGAATCAACTGAAATAGTGATCTCTTGTCCATTGTAGGGGAATTTCAAGCATTGATGGTATGTTGAGGGAACTGCTTGCATTTCATGGATCCAAGGTCATCCCAAGAGTATGTTGTATGTCAAATCTTTGTCCAAAACTTGGCAAAGTTTATCTTTTAAAACTGGTCCTACTTGAATTGGCAATACTATCAGTCCTTGAGAGGATCTTTCTTCATCATCATAAGCTTTTATGGTGATCTTTCTTTTGGAATCTATGGCATTTTCTGAATATCCCAAGGCACAGATAAGCTTTAAGGTGTAGATATTTAGATCAGATCCTCCATCTATTAAAACAAGTTTGACCTTATGTTTATGGATTGAAACCTCAATATGGAGTGGAGTGTTATGTGGGTGAGTGAGTGATGCATCATCATTTTTTGAGAATGATAAACAATGGGGTGTAGTCAAATGTCCCACAATGGCTTGGAATTGAAAAACTTCCAAATCAATTGGTACTGTGGTGTCCATCAAAGCATTTTCCAGAATATCCTTATGGGCTGGTGAAATTTTAAGAAGTTACAGTATAGATATTTGTGCTGGAATATTTTACAATTGGTCTATGATATTGTATTGACTTGAAGGGGTAGTAGGTGTTTTAGATGTACTTCCTTTCAATACAAACTTGGATTGTGCTCATGTGGTCACATTACAGGCAGGTTATCTTTTTTATTGTTTATCTTGATAAAATTGATTTGATTATCAGCTACAACCATGTTTTGTTTATGCTTGATTTTGATGTCATTGATTTGATTATCAGTTGCAGCCATGTTTTTTTTATCCTTACTTTGATTATCAGTTGTAGCAATGTATTATTTATCCTTGATTTTGATGTCATCCAATTGATTTTCAGTGATAGCAATGTCATTGATTTGATTATCAACTGCCGCAATGTGAAGGATGGTGGTATCATAGACATAATTCACATTTTTCCCTTTGGTGTTGGTTGAAGAGGATTCTCCTTTTTCATAGTCGGGTAGAGGATTTTTAAATTTTCCATGATCAACATTTGTTTGAGGTCCTTCTATCGATATTTCACTTCTATCTATTAAGTCTTGCACCAAATGTTTTAGTTGCATGCAATCATTTGTTTTGTGACCTTTGTTTCTATGAAAATCACAATAATATGCATCATTCCACCATGATGGTTTGACTCTTGGTTCCCAATCTTGTGCCTCTAGTAATGTTATGAGTTTGGCTTCAAGAAGCTCTTTTAATGCTGATTCAAGTGACTGTCCCAAAGGTGTAAATTTTTTGTGATTTGATGGTGTTCGATATGGTGGTGGAGCTGGTTTAGATTCAGTGTTGTTTTGATTGTTTTTGGGTGTAATTCCTGATATATTGAAGACTCATTTTTCATTATGTGTTTTAGCTACACCATCATTACTAGTATTCTTGTTTCTTGTCCAAAATTTGGATTTCTCATTGGTGTTATAATTATTGGAAGAGTTAGCAGCATTTAGTCCTTCGTTATATACTTTTAACACTCCTCTTTTAACCAAGGCTTCCTCAATCTTGAGTCCATTTTCAACCATCTTTTCAAATCTAGGTGGACAATGCAATTGGAGTCTATAGCTCATCTCATTGTTGATATTGTCAATGAAGATTTCCATCTTTTCTTTCTTGGGTATAGGACGGGCATATCTAGCAAATAATCTTCTCCATCTTTGTAAAAATGTGAGAAATGATTCACCATTTCTCTATTTTGTGTTGCAAAGATCCTTCATGGTTATTTCACGTTGAATGTTGTAGAAATATTGAGTGATAAACTTATTTACTAGCTCTTCAAATGATCTAATACCTAGTGGGAGTTTTGAAAACTATTCCATGCATTGACCACCCAAACTTCTTGGAAATAATCTCATTAAATAAGTCTCTTCATGTGCAAATTCCAAGCTCATGGTGCAAAATTCTCTTACATGATCTATAGGATCAAAATTTTCATTGTATTTGTCATATTTTGGAAGATCACAGTTTGGTGGAAATGGTATCATGTTCAGAATTCTGAAAAAAGGATAAGGGCAGATGTCTTGTAGCAAATATCTTTTTGTTGTTCCTCTTTGCATGTCTTGGATTTGTTGTTGAAGATTTTGCATTTGTTGAGTTAAAGCATTCATTGGATCTGTGTTTCGTAAATCAAATTTTTTTTTCTTGGGAGCTCCTTTCAATTGGTTGATATCAAAGTCATTGGGTAATTTCACACCTTAGTAGGCCAACATCAAAAAGTATTTCTCTCCATCTTTTTCTCAAATTTTCTCCATGAATTTGTGAAATTTAGGGTCTTGTTGAGCTTGTTGAATTTCCTCATCAGTTATTTCATCTGTTTCAAGTTGATGAAATATATGGAAGGGATTTTCTTCACCGTCAGCCATGATGGTTTGGGTTTCTACTTCTTTTTCTCTGATTTTTTGTTTTTGGGATCTTGTTAAAATGGGCATACAAGTGATAAAGGTTTTCTATAATTTGATCTTTGTTTAGGAGTGCCAATGAGATACCTAAGTCAAATAGAATGATGGATTCTATTGATGAGACTAAGGTTAAATCTAATGTAAAGCATGTTGTTTCATGATGAAGGATGATAGATCCTGATGATGAAACTCAGCTAAAGAATTAGAGATAGGTTTGATGATTTGGAACTTTAAATTGGTTTGATCCAAGTTTAGTTAAAGGAAATTCACTTGCAAAGGCCAGTTTCTTCAAGTTTAACCTAATGTTGTAATGAGGAATGATCTCTACTCTAGAAAGGATCCCTAAATCTGGTTTTAATTGTCTAACAGACATTCAATTTAGCTCTTTGTTTCTGAATCAGATGAATGCACTAAAATAGGTTGCAGATGTGCTAAAAGATGACACAAATGTGCTAAAATAGAGCCTATATGTGCTAGACTATCCCCTGCGCTAGAATAAAAGGTGTATGCACTGAAAGATGAAGCAAATGCACTAGAAAAGACTCTAGATGTGCTAGAACAATCCAAAGATGTGATAAACTATCCCTAAATATGGTACAAGTTATCTGGCAGATGTTCAACTTAGCTCTCTATTGGGGTATTAGGTAAATGCACTAAACAAATTGCAAATGCGTTGGAAGATGGGACAAATGCACTGAAAGGTGTGATGAATGCACTGGAACATAAAGCTTATGTGTTGAAAAATGAGGCAAAATGCTCTAAAATAGATTGTAGATGTGCTAGAATATGAACTAAATGCATTGAAAGATGTGATGAAAGTGCCAGATCAGAAAACTTATGCACTAAACTAGAAATGTCACTTGTTTTGAAAGTTTTTCTAGTTTTCTTATTTTCAACTTAGTGTATTGGGTGTTTTTTGATGGATGATCTTTTGAATTAATGATTTCAAACACATAAGCAAGTTGTAAAATAGTTGTTTCATCCTATGATCTAAACATCAAGTGTATTTTCAAGGATCTAGTCTGATCCCCTTTGATTTCCACTCGTATTGAACAAGAGAAAATAGATCAATCAGACTCTCCTAATGTCAAGGGTCATTAATAACATCACAACCCACATCTTAGAACTACATTAGATCACACAACCATGTCACCCCCCTAACGGGTGCCCATGTTTTTGCATTTTTTTGGGTCTTAGCCAAAATTCAATTCCTACACTTTTGGCTAGTAATCCTTGGTAGTTATATGGTGAGTACCTTGGGGGTAGATTCTTCCCTCCCCTTGCACTATGAATATTATAATGTTTGGGAACTGACTCAGCTAGCTACTACACTTAAAGTTATTAGTAAGGGTTTCCATTCAGTGCAAAAAATGATAAACTCCCTCAGGAGACATCCCAACCTTTAGAACAAAGGCTTTGGGGATGGTTATCAATGCACACTACCATTGAATGTGATTTTCATCATAATCATGTTTGATTATAATGATTTGGAATACTTGGCTTTAGCCATTCCCACTTAGGTCATTCTTGTAGGGTGAGTACTTTTTCCCACTACAACAGGCCATCTAAAAGTGTTATTGCAATAAAATGAAAGAGTGAGTTTGGCATTCTGGTCACCCAGTAAAGGGGAAAGCATAGGCCTATCACTTTGCAAGCACAACATACATGGTGTTCATTAACCTTGTAATTAAACTAGATGCCTAATTTAATCAAAGGAAAACAAAAATAACTCTAGCCCCTGCAAACACCATTAGTAGTCTTAGATAATTTTCTTTAGCAACATTTAAAGAACCCGCAAAATAGAAAGACATCAATCAGTTCTCAGAATATTGAATTCCTACAAATAACAGTGTATGCGCTAAAAAAAAGACCATATATGTTAAAAGATTCGGTATATGCGCTAAAATACTCAGTACATGCGTTATTCTAGAAAAATAGAGAAGGAAACCCAAAGTCCTATATATGTGCCGAAAGAAAAGACATATCAGCTAGAAGAGCAGGTATATGCATTGAAACAGAGCCTGAATGTGCCAAAAGAGAAAATAGATGGGCTAGAACAAAGACTGGATACGCCAAAAGAGCAGGTAGATGCGCTAAAAGAAGCTTCGAGTGTGCTACATTGAAATTCATGATCAAACCTACGAATGAAAACTTGCCAAAAAATGTTAAAAACGATGATAGGCCCCACGGTGGGTGCAAATTTCTGTGTGTATGAATAATGTAAGTGCATAAGCAAATAATAAAACACACCAATGAAACATTATATTAGAGAATTCAAATGATAATCAAATCAAAACAACAAACTCTCTAATGGCGTCTCATTGTCCTCTATCTCCAAGGATTTTTCAAGTAATTTTTGCTCTTAGATTGTTTGTGCACATGACTTTCCAAATGACAACCTGAAGAATGAGATGTTGGAAATGTAAGAAATCTTCCTACATTATTGATTACTAAATTGTTGTAGATGATTGTGCAAAGATTATGATGTTGCTATGATATTGATAATGAAAATGACGTAATTAAACTACTGTGATTAAGATGCAACTAATGGTAATTCCATGATAAATCTACTTAATTGCTAGAGGAAGATGAAGAAGAGAAGAAATAGTCTCTGACCTGAGACCAGGCGGTGGTGGACAGCTGAAAACATAGATTAGATGAAGAGATGTCAGAGATAAGATTTGATGAAGATAATATTGGCATGGATAAAGAGGTGAGAGGAAATTAAATAATAATATAATTATTTAATCTAGGTGACCAATGGATAATTAAATAATTAAAATAATTCTTTAATTATAGAGGAATGTGACAGGATATTGGCCTTTGTTCAAATAGTTTTATTTCACCCAAAATTCAAGAGAGTGACAAATTAAATAAATAAAATTTAATTTAATTTATTTAATTATAGTGAAAGTGGATGTAAAATTAAATAAACAGAATTTATTTAATTCTAGAAAGAAGGGAACTTAATTAGTGACGTAATTAAATAAATAAAATTTATTTAATTAATTAAGAGAGAATAAAGATAAAAATGAATTAATTAAATAATTAAAAATGTTTAATTAATAGAAGAATTATGATTTTAGAAAATAATTAACAATAAAATTATTTAATTATCAAAGCATGGCAAATGATGGAATTTAGAAACGTAAGCCCTGACAATTTTAGTGTCTACATTTTCCTCTTTGATATATAATGCAATTTATCGTGGATAACAAAGAAATTCAGTCAAAACATGACCCGGTGTAAAGAGGACGAGGAAGGATGATGAGGAGGGTTGTGGTATGCCCCTTGAGAGGACATGCGAGTTCAAAGAACACGAGTGTGCTCTTGAAATGGATAAGAGGAAAATAGATAAGTGACATAGAAGAAATGTTAGCATGGAGGATATGGATGTTAGTGGAGACAACTTTAAAGATGCATATTTTTCCAGACAAGACTCTACACTAATCATCATTGGGTGGTAAAATGAAACAAATGGACAACAAACGCCATGGTATGACATAGACCAAGGTGTGCAAGGTCATCCATTTGCAAAATAGATAGTCGCAAACAAAGAATGTCCTAGCTCATACTAAGGGTCAAGTTTCCCCAGTCTTTTAGCTAAGACAATCCACAAACAACAATCAAAGAAAAGAGTCAAGAGACATCATCGCTCCTCTAAATCCTTCATGGGACATCCTCAAGGAACTAGTAACTTGACTCATAGACAAATGCCAAAAGAAAGATAAGACAAGACAAGCCACAATGTCAACAACCAGTTAGAATGTTTGCCAAAATTTGATTTATTTGACAGTTAATTGACTAAGTGATTGACGTGTTGAGAATTTGAAAAACCCTGGTTTCAGGAAAGAGACATGTTGTATAAGACATCAAGTTTGGTTTCGATCATGTGACCACCTATATAAGGCACATGATGATGTTTGAATTGATGACAATATTTGGTTTCAAGGACACATCGTGTATAAGACATAACTTGACTGTTTTGACTATTTTGACAATTTGTTTGGTTTGATTGAGTGACCTTGTTGACCTGTTGTCTTGTTGATGTGTGACTTGTCTGATGTTTTGATGACTGTTTGTGTTAACAATGTTTGATTTATTAGATTGGCATGACAAATCCTAAAGGACTGACCTAGGTGGCCTCAGGGGCACATCGATAGATGACCCTTCCTACATTTAGTCGTAGAGGCAACATAGTTCGACAATGACATGGACTGACTGAAATGACTGATTTTGACTCTATCTTTTGGGATTTTGAAGGTTATTTGTATGTTTTTGTGTTTTTGACATGTTTTGATTTTTTTGGATTTTGAGGTTTTATGATTTTTTTCTTTTTGAGAATATTTAATTTTTTTGTCTTTTTTGAATGTTTTATATATTTTTTTCTTTTATTATGGATGATATGGGGAAGTATGTATTCTATTATGGATGATATACTATAAGGACCATGAAAAATGCATATGGATGATTCCTACAAGCAAGCAAGCAAGCACACACAAGAATCCAAGGATAACCATGATCTTGCTCCTAGTTAGGCTGAAAACCAATTGACAAGTGATGAGGATGATGACGATGTTGTTTGATGTGGGAAGGACACATCTCAAAACAATGTGAGGATGATGATAATGTGACTAAAGGATCAAGGTTTTCAACAAGGCTAGAAACAAAGCCAAGGAATGTTTTGGATGATGTGTTAGGATGCACAACAAGATTGTATGGATTAGGCTTATTACATTTGGAATGACTGGATGGGATTATGGAGGGAACTTGGATAAGTGGATCAAAATCCTTAAACCAATGACAAGGGAAAACCAAACCAAACAATAGGCATGGAAGGATAATGGATTGATTTTGGTAAAGGATGGGAGACATGAGGATTATTGGCATATGATCTCCAAGGACTATGTCGCATAGGAATAATTTGTTTTCTCCAAGGTATGGATAAGGATAATGTTATGAAGGCTATGATATTTCATGAATAGTGTATAACCAAAGGATAGAAATGTCAAAATTTTTCCCAAAG
This sequence comes from Sequoia sempervirens, assembly GCA_007258455.2. Lineage (NCBI taxonomy): Eukaryota > Viridiplantae > Streptophyta > Pinopsida > Cupressales > Cupressaceae > Sequoia > Sequoia sempervirens. The sequence continues at coordinate 30,033 of VDFB02356684.1, read as the reverse complement.
CATGATTTATGTTTGTACCTTATTCCTTATCAAGATCAAAGTAGGTGGGAAAATGGATGGGAATGATAGGGCTTAGATGGATAGATGGAAATGCCATAGGAAATGTCATGTGAAGTGCATGGGAGATGAGACAACTTTCCCCCAAGTGTAATGGTCCACATAGATAATTTCTCTTACACATGATCCTTGTTTTCCAAGTTTTCATCATGGTACTTATCCAAAGTGCCATAAGAATGGTTTTCACTATTGGACTAAATCTTTCTCTCTACTTTTATATATATATATATATATATATTTTCTTTTCTTTTTTTAACTTTTTTTGTATTTTTCTATATGATCACTTTGATGGTGCTGATGTAGATGTCGGTGTCATGATATGCCAATAGTAACCTTTATGGATTAATTGTCTTGTTGGGATCATAGCACTTGTATACAACTGATCAATGTTATTGTGATCCTCTCTGATATTCGGGTTAGCCTTATCAACATACGCCCATCGTGATAGAGTTCCATGAGAGTCCTTATGATAAAGAGTTGCTTCCAAGATGCAACAGGTTTGTGATGTGGGATTTTTAGACTTTAGGTGAGATGTAGGATTATGAATCATGATGGATGATGGTAGGTGTGGATGGACTATTTGGCATTTTGGATGTAGGAATTTTTATTTTCCAAACTTGGGGTGTTGAATGATGGAGTTTGGAATTTTGATTGGGATAGTGTTTGGAACCATGAATTTTATATGCCTTGCATGATGACCATTTTGAAGGAGGTGGGAATTTATTATATGTGGGAGACCTCTTTTCTTGTGGCTACACATTTTGATTGACTTTTGGATTTAGAATATTTTCTTTGCTTGATCCATTTTTCTTTGGGATCCATTTTAACTTATTTGTCCACTTGGATTTTTGTACTCAATGGCCTTTGAAATTTGATTTTGGACTTTAGACTTGTAAGGATTTTTTCGTTGTTGGTTCCAATTGAGGGAATGATGTTTTATGGTGTGGATGGAAGGAGTGTTGGAAACAATCTTATGACAAGGACTACTCATGCCTCCCATTTTGATGTTTGTATTGGATAAAGTGTCCCCTAATATCATGGAGGTATCACTAACACCATTTGATTTCTTGATTGAAGAATAGCCAAGACCTTGATGTCTAGGATTTTCATAAAACTGTATTGGTTCCCAAATGCCTTGCTCATGTATGCCTATCCCTCTTCCTTGATACTACATGCTTTGACATATTCTCTTTGCAATGGGGTATTTGTTGTTTTGAAAATAAGATGCAAACCCATCATTATGTATGTGGAAACTAATGCTTGGAATTTTCTCATTTGCAAGAAAGCCTGCTTTGAAAAAGGTGGATGATCCTCGTTGGTAGGATATTTTGGCTTTATCATTTGTCATGCTTGTGTCTTCTTGGTCCTTTAAGATGTCAATTTGATCAATGATATCTTTTGTGCCTTCATATTTGGCTTGGTCAATGATAGCTTCCTTGTGTTCTTCTTGATCCATAGTAGCCTTTTTGTGTTCTTCTTGAATGTTGTCCATGTCATTTGTTTGATTATCTATGTGTCCCAAGGAGGCAAGTGTATCATTTTGGGAAATAGAGGTGTTTGGAGTTTGGATAGGATTGAATTCAAATCTTTGATAATGGATGGTATAAAGGTCGATAAGTGGATCACTTTAGGTGTCTTGTTCAATGGTAGGATCTTGATCAAAGATAGGTTTGTCTTGGCTGACATGATTGGGAATGGGATCTTGATCATGGATATGTGTATTTTGGATGCCATGGTTATCTAGAATGACTTCGTGGATGGAATTAAGGATAGGATAATGGGATGGACTACTTTGATCTTGACATGAAGGTGAATCTATGATGTCATGCTTTGGACATTCATTTTGACATGTATCCTCAAGTTTAGGCATTGGGATGTGATTTTGGAGACCATGACTAGATGTAGATTGAGATGGAATGGATTGGAATGAATTAGTGGATGATGGAATAGGATAGGATGTGAAGGCTCGGAATGGATTAGTGGAAGGTTGGTTTCCCTTGTCAAGGTTAGGATAAGGGTGATAAGCAGACACTTGTTGTGGATTAATGGTATGGCATGTGTTAAGTGACTCTTGGTAGTGAGGGTAGATGGATGAATGACTAGGGCTTATGGATTGTTGGTAAGAAGGGTATGTGGGTAGTTGACTATAGGTTGAGGTTGATTGGTGTTTGGATTGGATGAATTGTCTTTTGAAGTCTATGGCTTGTTGGTATTGACCATTGTGGAGTAATTGGTATTCAACTTGACTAGCAAGCATATCAAAGTAAATTGTAGACATGGTGGTGAGGTCTAAATGACAATGCAAATGCTAGGATGAAAATGAGGATTAGAAGTTTGACTTGGAGATAATGTGGATAACTTGACTTGGAGGACACCTAGATTTGTTTATTTTTGAAATGTTTCTAATGTTTTTGGATTTTTTTATAGTTTATATTTTTTTACTTTTTATTTTGATTTTTGATTTTTCTCACTTGAGTAAGATTTCAATCTTGAATACACATTCACACACGCAAGATGAGATTTGATGCAATATGTAATACAAATGATTATGATAAGAAGACACTTCCAAGCACAAGAACAATCCTTGCAATTATTCAAGTGGGGAGATTGGCCAATGGTCTTAGGTGGTATGCACGAAGTTGACTAGGGATGATTTGAAAGCAAAATCCTACCACACAACCAGGAGAAAGGGGTAACCCACCCTTCACCTTCACTTCCCAAAGGTATAAAGTTCTTTGGGGCTTAGCCAAGAGTGACAAGATTTCAACGCCCAAAGAGGTGTGTCTTTGGATTCACACCTAGATTGAGCTTGTCCCTTGGAGAGGTGTGTGCTCTAAGCAGGCCTCCTAATAAGGATATGCCAAAATCGAACCAAGTGAGGTGTTTTGGAGGACACACACACTTGATTCACACTCGTAGTTGTTAATTTCACTTTAGAAATGAAATATGTGCAAGAAAACAATGGAAGCATTTTCTCTTTTTAACCCAAATCCAAAATGTGTGATGGAAGAAAATGGTTCTTTTTAGGCCCAATTTCAATGATGTGACAAAAAACAAGATTGATTTTAGACCCAAAATTCCAAATGTGTGATCAAACAAGTTGTTCTTTTTAAGCCCTAAATTGAAGTGTGTTGACAAGAAATGATTAGAGATGAAAGATAAAATGTGTGCACCTAGACTTTCTTTAGCTCCATTTTTTTTTTGTCCACTTGATCCAATTTTTCTTTTGAAGTGTTTATTTTTTTTGCACATTCACAAAACCAACAACAAAGCCAAAACCCTAACAAGATAATTGATCACTAATATTAGAAGGTTAGCTAGTTAAGACAAATCTGGTTTTTGGAAAAAAAATTTGCATCAAAAATAAAAACACAGAGAATAGACCCTTACTAAAATTTCTAGAGCCTTACAAAAATGTAAAGAAATCCAAAAAAATTGTTGTTTTGCATCCAAAATTAATTTTTTTATTATCAAAAGTCATTATAAAATTATAAAAATTCAAAACAGCTCCAAAAATTCTGATTTTTGGATTGAAGGCGGCTAACATCATCCCAAATCTACAAAAAAATGTTTGTGAAAAGATCTGCAACTATTTGTGAGATATAAGAAAATATTTGTAAAACCTAATTTTCAAAGATCTATTTTTTGTCTAATTATTTTTCATCCAAATTAAAAACATAAAAAACAATACCCCTACTATAATTTTGAGAGCTTTCCATAAATGCAAAAATATCTAAAAAAATCACTAATTTTCTCTCAAAATTGATTTTTTATGGAAAATAACAAAAATGATTATAAAAAATTAAAAACAACAATTAAAAATCTGATTTTTGGACTGGAAGCTCTTGATATTGTCTCCAACTTGCAAAAAAAAAATTATAAGAAAATATGCAGCTCTTTGAGAGATATGGTGAAATATTTGAAAACTAGGGTTTTGTCCCAAAATGATGCAAAACCTACAATAAAAAGCTAACAAAACCTACAACAAAAAGAATCCAACTCCAAAATTCCTTAAAATTTGTCAATAATATTAGATGCCAATAAGATTTCTTAATCAATGGCCAAGATTGAAAGTTGAAGTATGAAATAGGGTTAGGGAAAAATTAGGGCAAATGATAAGGATGAAGGGTTGAGATTGAATTATGAGATAATTCAATCAAGGGCTAAGATTAAATGAGATATCAAGAAATAATATTTGGTGTGGAAGATAAGATTGGCACAGATAAAGAGGTGATAAAAGAAATTAAATAATAAAAATTATTATTTGAATTTATAGGAATAATGAATAATTAAACAATTAAAACAATTATTAATTATGTGAGAATGGACAATGAATCATTTTGAATTAAATAATGATTTAATTCAAAATTCAAGAGAGTGGACCAAATTAAATAAATAAAATTTATTTAATTTAGGAGAGAAAAGGATGATGAATAATTAAATAATTAAAAATAATTATTTAATTATAGTGGAGAGTGTATAAAATTAAATAAATAAAAATTTATTTAATTCTAGAAAGAAAAGGACTTAATTAGTGACATAATTAAATAAATAAAATTTATTTAATTAATCAAGGAGGAATAAAGATAAAAAAATGAATTAATTAAATAGTTACAATTATTTGATTAATAGAAGAATTATGACTTTAGAAAATAATTAAATAATTAAAATTATTTAATTATCAAAGACAAAAGGGGAAATGATGGAGAATTTAGAAATCGCAAGCCTAGGACAATTTTTAGTGTCTATAGACAATGCTCTCTAAAATTCTGCAAAGTTTAATTATACTCAACTCTCTATATGCTTTTGTTGTAAATGAGGCTCTATTTATAGATTTTCCAAGGCATAAGCTTAGGTGGCAGGAACCAATAGTTTGGATTCAATCTGGATAGATGGACGGTTGAGAATGAAGAGGTTAGAGAGAATCAAGGAGTGTGCTCCCTTTAGAAGAACAAACTGCCAAGTGTGAAGAGGAATCAAATAGAGGTGAAGACCAAGTGTCTCAAGTTAGTTTGAATTTGTTGAGAATAAATGCCATATTAAATATTGAAAATATTTAATTTCATGAGACACATGATGAGGTGGAAGGTGAAAGAAGTTAGTAGAAATATGAATAAATTCAAATATAAAATTCAAATTTAATAAGAGGGAGTTAATTAAATAAAACAAACTAATTAAATTTTTTTATTTAATTAAGACATGAAGAAAATGATTTAGATGGAAAGAATTAAAGGAAATGAACTATATAAATACAATTTTCAATTTATTTATAAGTAGACGAGTTAAAGATTTATTAATTAAATAACTTGTATTTAATTAATTCCTCCAAACCAAATTTGAGTGTATATAGGATCCATTTTTAATATTCCCTTTGTGACCACAAACCCAAGGTACAGAAGCTCGGTCTTCATAAACTTGTACTTTTTAAAATTGATTAGTAGTTTATTCTCTTGCAACCTTCTTAAAACCAAATTCAAATGATGCAAATGTTCTTCTTTACTAGAACTAAAAACTAAGATGTCATCAAGATAAACAACTAAAAAATTACCAATATATGGCTTGAGGACCTAGTTCATGAGCCTCATGAAGGTGTTAGGTGTATTGGAAAGACCAAAAGGCATAACAAGCCACTCATAGAGACCTTCATTTGTTTTGAATGTTTTCTTCCACTCATTCCCTTATCTGATCCTTATTTGGTGATAACCACTTCTAAGGTCTATCTTGGAAAAGTAACTTGCTCCACTTAGGCAATCCACCAAGTCTTCTATCCTTGGAATTTGGAACCTATATCTGATTTTGATCTTGTTTATTGCCCTAAAATCAATACACATCCTTTATTCACCTCCCTTCTTAGGTTCTAGAACAATTGGAACCGCACAAGGACTAAGGCTTTCCCTGATTAGCACTTTGTCAAGCAACTCCTACACTTGTTTTCTGATTTCCTCCTTCTATTGTGGTGTCATTTTTTAGGTTGCTTTATTTGGTAAACTAGCCCCTTGTATGAAGTCAATATGATGGCTAATATCCCTTATTGGAAGCAAGGAGTTTGGTATTTCCTCTACCACTATATCAACATACTTCTGTAGCAAATCTTGGATCTCCAAAGGTAACTCATCCATCTTAACAGTCCTAGGTCTAGTTATGATTGTAAAGCCCATTTCTTCCTCTTCCATGATTTTAATTAACTCTTTCTCACCTACCAACATCACACTTGATCCCAATTTTTGGTCTTGGTCTTCCTCCTTCGAAGGTGTTAGAATATAAGAGATCCCATCCTTCTCTAGACATAGACATTCTTTCTACCATCATGGACTATTTTCCTATCATATTGCCATGGCCTACCAAGTAACATATGGCAAACATCCATAGGGATGATATCACACAACACTTTTTCCTTATACCTTCATATTTGGAACTCTATCCAACATTGCTCATTTACTAACACTTTTTTCCCTTTTTCAACCACGAGACCTTATGTGGTGTGGCATGGGGTAATCTTTTCAACTTCAACTTTTCTACCATTTCCACAGAAACTAAGTTATCAATGCTACAAGAATCTATGATAACTTGACAACACTTACCTTGACAATTGCAAGTGGTCCTAAAGATTAATTTCCTTTGAGGTGGCTCCTTCTCCATGGGAACCTTTATCAATGTTCTCCTCATTAGCAAATATTCTTCAACTTTTGGTTCTTTAGTTTGTGGTGAAGAGTTGAAACTTTCAAAATCTCCACCTTGAGCAACTTGATATCTTCTTTCACTCCTAAAAGAAGTAGTTTTTTGTTCTGCAAGGCACTCCCAAGCTTGATGACCTCCAAATTTTTTATATATGTATCACTTTCCTATGAAACCATTTGATCCTCCTTTATTTCCAAATCTACCCCTAAAATTAGATCTTCTTCCTCTAAAACTACCTCTTGAATCTAATGTTTGTTCTTGAGTATTGCTTGTCTCACAATGAGACCTTTGTGAGTGTCCTCTACCAAAAAATCATCCTCTTCCTCTAAAATTCCTTCCACTACCTCTGTTTTGTTTCTCTTATCTTCTTTTCAACTTCTCTTCAGCCTTCATGGCTAGTTGATAGCATTCTTCTATCGTCTTAGGGCTTGTAAGACTCAACTCATCTTGTAGGCTATATTTAAGCCCATTAAGGTATCTTGCAACCTTATCAACATCATCCTCCATATGGCCTAATTTGATAATCAATTTGTAAAATTATTTTGTGTACCCCTTTACATCCATGTCTTTTTATTTCATTTTTTTTAGTTTCCTATACAGTTGAGTGGCATAGTCACTAGGTAGGAATTTTCCTTTCAACTTGGCAACCATTTTATCCCAAGAAGTGATCTTGCCTTTTACTTTCTTCCTTATTTCTTCTTGCACATAATCCCACCTGAGGGATGCGTGGACTTTCAACTTGGTTCTAGCCAACTTCACCTATTGCTCCTTAGGTACCTCTTCAAATTCAAAGTATTTATCTAACTCTCCTATCCAATCAAGAAGTTACTCACTATTCAAAATTCCTACATACATTGGAAGTTCCATCTTCACCTTGGAACCTTCACCCTTGACTACCTCCAACAATCTTTCCATCCTTATCTCATCAACATCTCTCTCTTCTTGAGGTTCTTCTTGTGGTGGATTGTTTTCACCCATTCCTTCTTCTTGGTCACTCAAATCTCCCATAACCACTTCTCTTCTCTGATTAGCCTCAACTAATGTAAGCCTTGCATCAAGACTAACTCTCATTTCTCTCATCTCGCTGGAAAGAGTTTCTCTGATCTCTCTGGCTATCCTTTCTACTACTCTTTCAACTGTATTCATTCATGGAGGCATCTTTGTTTGTCTTGAAATTAATGGATTAACTTGTTTTTGTCTTTATTGGCTCTAATACCAATAACGATGTAGAGGAAGGACTCAAACTAGATCAACTTGACAATTTCCATATAATGATTTGTTAGCAACAATGACTTTGATGCATCCTAGTTCAACTTTAGAACATTACTAAGTAGCATAATGAGAATTCAACAAAGAAAAAAAATGAAACATGAGAATCTTGCACTATACAGTCCTCCTACAACACATTTCATTGATTTACCACCCATTCAAGAACAAGTAATGCATAGATTTCTTTGAACCCTTAAATAGCTAGGGTTTCAAGACAATTTTCTTGCAAAAATGAACATGTAGTCTTCTATAAATCATACAAATGTGAAAACTAAGTGACCTCCTTTAACCAAGGCATGGGAAGTCATGGGACAGATCTTTCCACTAGGTTTCATGATTTTTTCCATGGTGGAAACTCTGCCCATGAATTTATTTTATTCTCTAGAAACCCTAGCTAGGATTTAGGAATATCAATACAAAACTTCAATAACTTCTACAAAACTTAATGAAAATTCATGAAAAATAATAATTTGGAAGAGTAAACATCCCTTCAACTTTCCCAATCAATTTCAAGGTTGTACCAATCCATACAAGGATGTACAAGATAGATCTTTAGACTATTGCACACAGAAACACAAGCAAAACGTGAAAAAAGGAAGTGTTTTCATTCCAACCTCTCTCCCATATTTCTTGGAATGTGAACATCTCTATTACATTGAGTTACAACCATCCATAACTTCCAAATCGACTTCTAACTCCCTCAAACCAAAAATGAAAAGTTGCAAGCACTTTTCTTTGACAACATTTTACAATTTTTGATAACTTTTACATCTAATAATCAAAATGACCCCCACATGACTTCAAATGGTCCAAAATGGTCCAAAATGACCTTATTAGCACAAAACAACCTAGATCAATCCAAAACCAAGCCTTTACCAAATGACAATGTTCAAATGCACCCAAATGATGCATCTGCATCAAACACTAAGCTCAGAAGGGTCATAGTTATGAGGTTACCTCACCATTCTCTTCGTTGAAGGGTAGGTCTATCTTACCATATGTGGTAGATGTGTGAGATACTGCATTTAAGTCTATGTTTGGAGTAAAAGCACTTCAGTGATGCTTCCCTCATCAGTTGGTGACCAAGATTGCAAAGCAGATCCTTGGACCATTTGTATCTATTGCCATGAAGTTCAATTGAGTAATGTATGTATTTTATATACAATCTTTTGGAAATTGTAATATGTGATATATCATAATGATAATGAAATCATTGCTTGGAATTTTTTATGTCATTTATGGTCATATTTTCTCTTTTGGAAAAGAAAAATTTATTGCAATGGGAATGAAATATAGTTTATTTACTTGTAAGTGAAAACTTAGGAAATTTACTAGTATGAACAATCGGCATCTTATATGTGGTATTAGAGCTACTAGGTTTAGCTTTGGAACCTATGTGCTTGCCATACTTTATGTTCAACATTGAATCTAACTAATTTTTGGAAATTCTTGTGCCAGGATGGTTTGTCTCAAGATTATTGCAAGAAAGTTAGTGATTGGGAATGAACAAATACCTAAAAGTGAAGGAAAAAGAGGCCATTGTTTGTGTTACCAATTTTTTACCACAGCTCCATTGGTGGAGATGGCTGAACGCTATTACATCATGAGGTGAAATTGAAGATTGAGTTTAAGTGATGTTGCATTCTTTTATCATTATGCATTAAGTAATCGTTATACATTTTAAGGAATAAATAGAGTTTTTAGAATGCCATTCAAATATTCTAGAATTAAAAGAGATACATAATTGAATAAATGAGAAAAATAGCATTTCAGATGCTTTCTTTTATTTCACGAAAATACTCATATTTTACAAGGCTTCATTTGATTTCAACAATCAGAATGATATTACAACATTTGCATTTAAATGCATTTTCTTTTCAAATGAAAAGAAAGAATTGAAATCAAATATCCACACAAGTTGTGGATGTACCTGTCACAATGCGTAAATAATAGCACACTATACTACTGAAGATGCGGAAAAGAAATCACATAAGAAAATGACATAATCATCATTGCCTGATTATCGACGTTTGATGTTGAATGTTGCACCTTTGTCTTCTTGTATTCCGTCGACCTGTAAGAGGAAAAAGGGGATGTCAATGGCTCCGATTATGAAGTAGCCTATATGAGGTACCCACAATAGTATAGCCTACTATTAATCATGCATTGAAACAATCAATCAGTGAAGAGGAGATGAGTTGAAGGAGAAATAACAATATCATGATCATCATGTTCTATTTTTTATGCTAACATTGTTTGTTTCCTTGTGCAAGTATAGGTAAAGTCATGAAGCTGAACGTTATTTGAAGACCAAGCATGTGGAGAAAAATGGGCTCCCACAAGGGTAGAGCTCGGCATGCTTCCCTATTCATTAAATGGGCTAATTTTAAAAATACATCATCATATTCATCAAGTGAAATGAAATACAACTGAAGGAGTAAAACAAATTTATCCATCGAGTTAATAAACCAACTGTGCATTCATAATGATCAGGTTATTCTTTCTGAAGGCTATAGGTGAACAGTGAATCTAGTTCACTCAATTAATTCAACTGAGTACATTTATATCAAGCATTGCTGAATAATTCATATTCTGTGTTACTTTTTGGTCATAATCATATATGTCATGCAAGTTCCAGTTCATCAATACATTCTTTTCACAATCAAGGATAGTGAACAAGCATACATTATGCCTTAATCAAGAGTTTTGTTTTGGTTTTCATTGTGAAATAGAGCATATTTTTAAAGAACAGTTTGATAAGTGAAACATAAAAATGCATGAAGAGTACCATGTTGCTCAAGAGTACAAGAGACAAAAAGTGCTTTCAAGTTTTTAAATGAATCGCCAGTTTCCATTGACTGATAAGCGGATATAGAATTAAGAATCACAAGATAAAATGATAACAGTTTTTGAGGTATTATCTATGTAAGGAAACATGTGAGCTTGCATTGAAAGCAGTGTGCAGGAGCAAATAGCTCATTTCGACTGGAAGAATGTTTCAAGTAGAAACATGTATCAGTGTCTAGCTGAAGACAACAATCAAAGTATGATGTGCATTCAAAATTATTTTCAGTGAATTACAAGAGTCAAGCAAATTAGGCATGAACAGATTTGATAAAGGTTCAGATACACAAGTGTCATTTCTGGAGTAAGCAAGTTCATGAAAGCATGAGAGTTCAAACATGGCATTTTAATGATGCCTGAAGTATAAACATAAGTCATAAGAGGAATCTTTTGAATGCAGATGTGTACAGTGTTGCAATGTTTCAAACTAAATCTCTACGAAGTAGAAGGCAAAAGTTGTGTTAAGGTTGAGGGAAATTAAAAAGACACTACTGTGCGTACAAAATATAAGTATGAGAACAGTATACATTAAGAGGTCCTTCTCTTCATAATGAACAACCACAGAATCATGCTAGAGGTAAGAAATTCAAATGCTTTAGAAGCCTAGTTTTACATGATTAATTGAAATGTAGAAATTGGAGAGAGGTCAAAATTAGTTTTAATAACAAATGCCAATTATGTTTTTTTGCAACTGAAAGTACAAAAGAGACTATGGCGATTGAGCTAAGTTGCATGAGAATATTAAAGATAACAGGTGTGTTTTCAGATAATCATTTGAGTCTTCTTTCAAAGATAGAATATCAAAGTAAGACACCACTTGCAATGGATCGAGTCATGAACTAAATACAACAAGTATTCATAATTTTCACCATTTTCAATCATACATGTGGGTATTCCTATTTCAATAACAAACAGTTTGTTCTATCAACCCAACTGAATACATTTGTGTGAATTAATAGGTACTGGTGAAATTTTATTCTTGGGTCAAGGTTCAAAATACATAGAAGCATGTAGTTTTTCATTTCCAGTGATACCCAGGAGAGGGCCTATAAGGTAAATGGCAAGAATAAATGCAGAGAAGAGGTGGGTCGAGCATCAGAGGAAAATAAATACAATTTTCTTCAGAAATATACAAATACCATGTCATTATTTTGTTTCAGGGGTCTGAAATGAACCACCAGTAGTGGGGTCGAGCCTATAGGAATAGAACCAAACAAATGAAGTTGCAGTTTTGAATCTCAAGTACCCACAATTGGGGTTTCTAATAAACACACTGATTTTCACTATTTTCAACCATCTATGATACCCATATTTGGGTTCGCTTTCAAAATGTAGAAGAAGCAACTACAGTAATAACCCATGAGAAGTCTTGTATAAAATAGCAAATGACATAAAATGCAAATTTTTTTGTGTTGTTCTGAGCTTCAAAATGGAAGAGATGCAGCTCTCATTCAATTTTCACAATACCCACGAAAAGAGATAGCAAGAAAATACAAAAATGTAAGTTTCCTGAGTTGGGTCGAGCATCAGAAGAAAGAAAATATAGTTTTATTCAAATTTCCATGATACCCACAAGCGGATTTATCTTTAGAAAGACATAATGATGAATTTTTTGTTCTGGGTCGAACCCAAAATCTTTAAAACATGTTTTCTATAATATACATCTGGTGCGGCCTGAAAATGGCCAGAAATTCATGAGTAAAGAGGAGATTCTTTAAGTCTCTGAGAAGAAAAATATCTGGTAAAGATGGCTTACCATCGAATGGTGTGGAGAGTGCATATAGCCGCAGCCAAGAGTTCTAGATGGAGTCCAGAAGACAAGATTTTGAGCCTTTAGAGGATGGCCCAACTCTCAATGTGGGTCGAGTTCACAAAGACATAAATGTAAGCATAGGAAAAGCAAGACAAAGGCATTAGAAATTATGTTCATCGTGGCCTCAAGGTCAAAATAAGTAGAAATGAAACCATCGAAGCTAGCTTACCTTATGCATAGTAGAAGAAATCAAAAAACACAAGGTGAGCTCTCTCATAGAGCCTTCAATGGAACCTGAGTTCGAGCCCATGATAAACCAAGCAAGCTGAAAACATAGGAATGTGAATAAAGTCAGAAAGAAGGGCACTCTAGCCGCGGCCTTAATGGCCTTTCTTTTTCCTAAATGAAGTGAAGGAACTTCGATACTCTAAAGCAAGCTTACCCATATGAGATTCAATTGACTGAAGAACATGGGGAAGATTCCCAAGGCACACGAGCTCGTTTTCGACACAATCATGGTGGCATTTTCTTTCCTGACATAGCTCTTTTGCTCAAAGTCACGAGTGCAAAATGAATCATTTTTAGGGTTTGTAATTATTTTCTCATGCCCTAATTCGAGTGACATCATAATCATCTAGATTCTTTGGTCAAAGCACGTGGAGAATTTCGAATGGAGGCCAAAATTTATAATCTTTGCATTGTGATTCATCAAAGTCTGAATGTTGATATTTGAAGGGGGACCGAAATTCCTAAGTTGGTCGATATGTTAAGTCTTTTAAGACTTATTTCATGTGCTTAGGTTAGGTTAAGTCTTTAAGACTTTTCCTTTTTCCTTAATGAAATATGAAGTTTTGAATATAGATTATCAATTAAGGGTGAATAGTGAATGCTTTATTAGCTAGAAGTGATTATTTTTATCACTTAGGGTTTGCTTTCTCATTGAAAGGTTAATGATCCATTTAGGGTTCCTTGTTTTTTTGATTGATTTTAGAGAAATCAATGAGAGTTTTGATGAGAAGAAGATAATTATGTAATATATTTTATGATTTTGTGAGAAAATCAAATTATTGTAATGGAGAGATAAGAAGCTTTTCTTTTTTGCAAAGATTTTTATTCTTTAATTGCAAAAAATAGAAAAATTGTGCAAATCTGCAATCTTGTAAAGCAGAATTGTAAACAATATCATATAAATTTTTTAATGATTTCTTGCTATTTTTAGTAGATTTTTGTTGACTTTTCCTCTTGGTCGGATTTGAGACCTGTCTTGGAGAGATAAGGTGCTTTTTGAACTTTTAAAGCAAATTCAGCCTATTTTTAGAGGCTTGACAGTGTGATCATAAAAGTGTTGTGATTTTTTTTGCTTTTATGCAATTTTTGAGACAGTTTGAAGCCTTTTTCCTTGAGCTTTTTTCTGAGCTTGGATTAGGGTTTCTTGAGAGTTATTCCTTTCAAAAGACTTAGTCTTTTTAGCTCTCCTTCTCAGTTCAGATCAAGGTTCCTGCTCATGCATTTTTGAGCTTGTGAACACATTTTGTACTTAGTTTCAAATTATGGCATTCTCCTTCAGTTGAATAAAGACAACATTCCTACTTCTCATTTCTGTGTTCATTTTCAATTTCAGTTTGATTTTATCTTGTGATTTCTGTTTACAGAGTCCTTGTTATGTCCTTAGACTGTGATTCTTAATGCAGAAAGTTTAGGATATAGGTTGCATGTTGTGCTTCAAGTCAAGTTTTCATGCAAATTATTTATGTATCAATTGTTCATGAGAAGTTGTGATATATTGTGTTTTTTTGAAAGCTGTTTGTGAGGAAGAGATCAGAATCATAAAAGTCATCTGGTAGTAATAGGTTTTAGTTTTCAGTCACCTTTTATCCCTTTCCTCAAAATTGTTTTAGAATAGGATTTATCATTCAGAGAACCAGCTCACTCTGGAGATTCCTCCTTCGCTCAGATCATCCACATCTGAAGGAGGTTTCCATGTTTCAGTAGGTTGCTGGATATTGCATTTAGCAGGGTGCAAATCTATTGACAATAGTTTTTGGCACACCTGGTGGGACTTTGGAAGCTACTTTTAGAGAATTTCTGATATTTTAGTTTGTTGTTTGGTGTATGCAAGAGATTTTTCCAGCCTTTTAGAGGCTATTACAATATACATAGCAACTCCGGTTCTATTTTCTGCATGCTAGTGCAGCTCGCGCATGAGAAACATTCAAACAAGGTCAAGTTTAGCATCGTTTGAGTATCGAGAGTTGTCCTCACCATGAAGAAGAGGCATAACAACAAGGATACTTTTTGAAACCCCTACAAGATCAAAGTCAACACCTCCTGTTCTCGATACCCTAGTTCTGTCACCTGGTGCACCAGTTCTGATCTCACAAATACCACCAATGGCAGCATCGCCAAGGCAACATCCATTTGCACCCTTCAATGGTGGTACCCCGTTAAACATACTTCAACATGATGATATTCCAGTTGCATCCCTTAGGGGACTTCCATACTTCACCAGCGAAGAATTCACTACACCTGTTGAGCACATTCGTGACGTGGCCACACTATGCTTGGTGCACAATATCGCACAGGAGAACATCACTCTAAGGCTGTTAGCTACATCATTGAAAGGCAAGGCGTTACAATGGTTTAGAGGCCTTGCGGCGAATTCAATCTCAACATGGGATGCATTAGGTAATGGCTTGTATCAACATTTTGCTGATAAATCTGACAATTTGTCCTTATTAGAGTAGTTGAGCACCATTCAAAGGGCACCACATGAACATTTGGCAGATTTCAATTATAGATTTCAGAGGACCTGGGATAGGATTCCTGCAATGGTAAAGCCCTTACCAACACATGCATTTATGTTTTATTTAAAAGCTTTAAACAATAAGATTGTTGTTATGACTTAGTCTATGGGTGGTCTAATGCTTCATAATGCTTATAATATTGCCATTAACGTTGAAAATTGCCTCATTCGAGCTGGAGACATAGCTCCTAGACCCCCTATGCCTTTATTTCCATAAATATAGCCACCAATTCCTACTGCTATACCTCATTTGGCTACCGTCTCACCTGTTCCAGCGATTTGATATCATAGTACAACCCAGGAAGTTTCTACCCCAGCCCCAAATCTAGAGATGCAAGAGCTTAAAAGCATATTGAAGACCTTCAGAAATGATCTCATGACTATTAAAAAGCATGTTGGTTAGGAACACAAGCCTTACCAAGCCCCTTATTAGCAAAACCAGCAAAATAGGCCAACTTTTCAAAATGATTATCAAGCCCAAAGAAGGAATTTTAACCCTAGGACATTCCAGCCATACAATCTAAATGCAGCCAGTTCGTCAAAGGAACTTGTGCCACAAAATAATGTTTCCCAGGATTGCAATTGGTGTTATCAGTGTAATCAGCCCCATAGCCAATCAACATGCACCAATGGAATGATGAATCAAGCTTTAATGGTTCAGAATAGCTATGTTCTAGAAAATGTTGTAGATCAAAATCAAGAACAACAAGATAATGTAGAGGTTGCCTTGCCGAACTAGCAGAGCACCGAATTTTGTGGTGTGAATGGCCAAGGTCAGACAAATTCTCCTATTTCAGCTAATACCAGATCTAAAAAGTGAGCTATGTATCTAGGATAGCAGGCTAGAAGTTTACAGCAGTAGCCTTTAGCCAGTAAGCAGCCTATTTTATTAGAGGTTAACATTGCCACGCAGCCTAAAATGCAGATTCTGCAAAGAGGGTAGGAGATACCCAGCAAAGAACAACTAAAAATGCATTCTCAGCCTTTGCAAAGGCAAAATGAAGCTGCTATCATAAAAAACCAGCAGAAGGTAAACTTTTCATCATTTAATATTATTGAGCATCTCAAAAAAACTACTATCAACATGTCGATATTAGACGCTTTATAGCTTCCAGGGCAGAAAAGTTTGCTGCAAAATGCTTTGGCTGAGTTGTCTATTTCTGACAACGCTAATCAAGGGGTTGTGAAGGTTGTGCTTACTAATGACTTGGAGGATAAGAGTGGGCAGAAAGCAAAAGAGGTAAAGCCCCCTCCATTCTATTTAAGTCTGATTATTGGCGATAAAATTATGCATAATTGTATGGTTGATTCTGGTGCTAGTAGTTCAGTCATGCCTAAGAGTTTAGCTGACAAATTAGGCCTTGTTTATGAGACTAATCCTCAAAAAGGCGTAGTGCAATTAGATGGGTCTGCTGTTAAGACTGCTGGTATTATCAAAAATTTAGCTCTTACCTTGCACGCATCCCCAAGTTTCGCTATTCATCAGAATATTCATGTCATAGAATTATCGCCGCACTTTGCCATTTGTTTGTCAAGGGATTTCACAACCAAGTTGGGTGGGTTTTTGTCTTTTGATTGGTCTTATCCATTTTTTAGAACAAGGTATGGTACGAAAGTGACCATAAAGTTTGAGCCTCTCGCCAAAGACCATATCGAACCATACTCGCCAAATCCTATAAACGCTAACCTCTACGCCACCTCTATAATGGAGAAGCAAACCATGACCTCAGACTATAGCATAGGGGTAGACTACATCAGTCTAGATGAATGGGCAGCCGAAGATCATGAGCTTGATCCATTTCAAAACACAAATGAGGTAGGATTAGGAGTATATATGATTCGAGAGTCAGATTGTGATATGCCTAATCTTTGTAAAGAGGATGAACTATCTGCAAGAAAGGATAATGAGCTTTGGAAGCTTTATTTCGATGGTTCGAGGAGCAATGTTGGAGCCGAGGGTGGAGCTATGTTGATATCATCCGAGGGAGATAAGTATTTTTTAGCTTGCAGATTTTCTTTCAGCTGCTCGAATAATACAATTGAGTATGAAGAGTTGGTGCATGGCCTTGAGTGGGCCTACAAACAAGGTATTAAATGCTTGCAGGTTTTTGCTAATTTCGAGTTGATCATTAATCAGCTCAGAAATTTAAATGCTACTAAGAATGATTTGCTTAAGAAATATAAGCATCATGTATGGGATTTAATAGAAGATTTTAATGCTTTTAATATCATGTCGATTCCTCGGAATCAAAATAAGCATGCTGACAGGATCGTTGCCATAGGAGCCCAGTTTGACATTCCCAAGGAAATTCATAAGGTAGAAGCATGTCAATATGTGAAAATAGTGGTCAGACCTTTTGTACCTAACAATAACGTGAGTTGGCAGGTTTTTGATAGTGATGAGCAAATCATGAATTTTCTGCTTGCTGAAGTTGAGTTTGCAAATGGAAATCAACAAAAATGGTAGCAGCAATATGAGGACTAGATTATGCAATTAAAGACCAATAAGCTGCCAAAAGGTTTGGTGATGTTGGAATCTGTGTTTAACTCAGATGATCAAGTGCGAAAAGACAAATGCAGCTTGACAGTTAGAGAACATTACACAGCCATCGAAATCTTCAAAGGCAAGCTTCTCAAGCTGGGAAAGGTATGTAGTCAAGACGAACAGTAGGCCTTTATTCTGTTATGTCAAAAATTTAGTGATTTTTTTGCTTGGGAGTACAAGGATTTGAGAGGTTTTAACCCCGAACTAGCCCAACATACCATCGTTCTTGAACCCGATGCAAAACCAGTAAGGCAGAAGCATAGACCCCTTAATCCCAAGTTAGAACACCTTATGAAGGCTGAATTGAATAAACTAGTTGAAAGCGGTATTATTTTTCCAATCAAGCACACCTCTTGGGTGTCAAATTTAGTACTAGTCAGGAAGAAGAGTGGGGAAATTAGATTATGTGTCAATTTTTGAGATCTGAATAGAGCATCATTGAAAGACCATTACCCACTCCCTTCCATGGAGCAAATTTTACAAGTGGTTTTTGGTTCTGACAGATTGTATTTGTTAGATGGTTACTCAGGTTACAACTAGATTCTGGTTAAGCAAGAAGATCAGTTCAAAATAGCATTTACAACCAAGTGGGGCACGATGGCCGACAAGAAAATGCCTTTCAGCTTATCAAATGTTGGAGCAACTTTTTAGTGTGCTATGGATATGGCCTTTCACGGCCTTATGAACAAGTTTTTTCTGGTATATTTAGATGATATTATTGTTTTTTCTAGAAATGCTAATGAACACTTGGATCATTTAGAACAGATTTTTCAGAGGTGTAGAGAGTTCAGGGTGTCTCTCAATCCAAAGAAGTGTATATTTTCGGTGCACGAAGGCAAACTGCTTGGACACATTGTTTCAAAGCAAGGTATTTCAATTGATCCTGAAAGAGTTTCCACAATTCTTGAATTGCCATTACCAACCCACAAGAAAGGCTTACAAAGCTTTCTAGGAAGGATAAATTTTGTGAGGAGGTTCATACCAAATATCGCAGCCTTGTTGCAGCCTCTCACTTCTATGCTGAAAAAGAATATGCCATTTAGTTGGACCAAGGAAGGTAGGAGGAGCTTCGAGTAGATCAAGGAAGCACTCGCAACCGCTCCTACTCTCATTAATCCAAACTTTGACAAATATTCTATTTTGTATGCTTTTGGAGGAGTGGATACTATTTCGGCTATTGTATGCTAGTAAGATGAGGAAGGCTTGGAGTAGCCTATTGCATTTTTTAGCCAAGTGTTGCATGATTACAAGGTAAAATACTCATTTGTTGAGAAACATGTCTTTGTTGTTGTAAGAAGTTTGAAGAAGTCCAGACACATGTTGTCCAACAAAAAGATTCATTTATTAGTGGCTCATTTGACTGTTAAAGATTTTTTTCTTAACAAGGATATTAATGATAAGCGTGCTGGTTGGATCACAAAAGTAATGGAGTTCAATGTCGATATAAAAGTAACCAAGCTCGTTAGAGGCAAGGGTTTGTGTGAACAGATTCCTGGAAATGAGGACAATAGCTCAAATGAGGCTGCAAATACAGAAGCAGTGTTAAATAATGATGTTCTAGGTGTTGTTCCAACACCTCTTGTTACTTGGTTGCAACAGATGATTCATTATCTGCAAAATGGTGAGTGCCCCGAAGGCTTGGACAAAGCAAAGCGAAGGTATTATAGATTACAAGCCATCCCTTATGCAATCATTGATGGTATTCTTTATAGGAGAGATTTTAGGGTGTTTTGCTGAGATGTATTCAGCCCGATCAAGTTGACAAGTTGTTAGCAAAGTTTCATGATGGACCTTTAGGAGGTCACTTTGTTGCAAGAACAACAGCTCTGAAAGTTATGCGAGCTGGTTATTACTAGCCAGATTTGTTTAAAGATGTTATTTCTTGGGTCAGAAAGTGTGAGAAATGTGCTTTATTTTCTAGTAAACAGAGGCTTGTACCGCTGCCCCTGCATCCGATTCAGGTAGAACATCCCTTTGCTAAGTGGGGCTTGGATTTTATTGGCCCTATCAATCTGCCTTCAAGTGCAGGTCATAAGTGGATTCTTACTACCATAGATTATTTTACAAAATGGACCGAAGCCATTGCTTTAAAGGAAGCGAACGATACTTTACTGCTTAATTTCTACCAGGATCTCATATCGAGATTTGGTGTTCCAGATTCAATCATTTCAGATAATGGTTTAGCTTTCATTGGATTGAAGATTTCAAATTGGTCTGTCAGAAATAATATTTATTTGAACACATCTTCCAATTATTATCCACAGGGCAATGGTCAAGCAGAATCCACAAATAAGAAGGACATGGCATGAAAAGCTAAAGCTAGCCCTTTGGGCTGATAGAATAACTCCTAAAAGAGCCACTAGTTGTTCACCTTTTGTTTTAACTTATGGCAAAGATGCTAAGCTGTCTGTTTCAATTGAAATACCAACCTTAAGTTATGTCAAAGAACTGGAGTTGCTCAATGAATAGCCTCTTGAAGTGAGGTTTGCACAGCTGGTCGAGCTCGAAGAAACCAGAAAGGAAGCTCTAAGATAGTTGGAAATACATCAATCTCAAATGAAAAATTCTTTTGACAAGAGGGCGATACCACATGATTTCATTGTTGGAGATCTAGTTTTCAAGTGGAATGAATTTAAGAGCAGACCTAGATGACATTCCAAGTTCAATGCAATGTGGGACGGGCCTTATGTGATTACGGAATGCAAGGAGCATAACGCATTCCAACTTTCAAAGATGACTGGCGAGGTGTTGTCTATCCCAGTTAATGGGATCCACCTCAAGCACTGCCTTTGAGATAAGTTATCTCATAGTTAACTAGAGTAGTTTGCAAATAAGTGTGTTTTGCACATTTACTTTCAATAATTTTGCTTTCCCTAAGAGCTATTGCACATTTTTTTGTTGGCCATCAAGGCCTGTTAGTTTTCTTTCAGTTATGTTTTTTTTTTCTTGCTGCTGTTTGGAATGTTGATGTTCAAGTTATGAGTTGTCAAGAAGGGGCAGAATTGACTCCGCGCCCAATGAATTTTTTTAAAGGCCACTGATCTATGCTTAGCCGGAAAGCATATAGCGTAAATCGCCAAAATGTTGCCAATTTTTTGCCACAACTCGATTGGTGGAGCTGGCTGAACATTATTAGATCATGAGGTGAAATTGTAGATTGAGTTTAAGTGTTATTGCATTCTTTTATCATTATGCATTAAGTAACAGTTATACATTTTAAGGAAGAAATAGAGTTTTCAGAATGCCATTCAGATATTCCAGAATTAAAAGAGATACAAAATTGAATAAATGAGCAAAATAACATTTTAGATGCTTTCTTTTATTTCACGAAAAGACTCATATTTTACAAGGCTTCATTTGATTTCAACAATCAGAATGATATTACAACATTTGCATTTAAATGCATTTTCTTTTCAAATGAAAATAAAGAATTGAAATCAAATATCCACACAAGCCGTGGATGTAACTGTCACAGTGCATAACTAATAGCACACTATACTACTGAAGATGCAGAAAAGAAATCACATAAGAAAATGACATAATCATCATTTCCTAATTATCGACATTTGATGTTGAATGTTGTACCTTTTTCTTCTCGTATTCCATCGACCTGTAAGAGGAAAAAGGGGATGGTAGTGGCTCTTATTATGAAGTAACCTATATGAGGCACCCACAATAGTACAAGCTACTATTAATCATGCATTGAAACAATCAATCAGTGAAGAGGAGATGAGCTGAAGGAGACATAACAATATCATGATCATCATGTTCTATTTTTTATGCTAACATTGTTTGTTTCCTTGTGTAGGTATAGGTAAAGTCATGAAGTTGAACATTATTTGAAGACCAAGCATGTGGAGAAAAATGGGCTCCCACAAGGTTAGAGCTCGGCATGCTTCTCTATTCATTAAATGGGATGATTTTAAAAATACATCATCATATTCATCAAGTGAAATGAAATACAACTGAAGGAGTAAAATAGATTTATCCATCGAGTTACTAAACCAACTGTGCATTCATAATGATCAGGTTATTCTTTCTGAAGGCTATAGGTGAATAGTGAGTCTAGTTCACTCAATTAATTCAGCTGAGTACATTTATATCAAGCATTGCTAAATAATTCATATTTTGTGTTACTTGTTGGTCATAATCATATATGGCATGCAAGTTCCAGTTCATCAATTCATTCTTTTCACAGTCAAGGATAGTGAACAGGCATACATTATGCCTTAATCAAGAGTTTTGTTTTGGTTTTCATTGTGAAAGAGAGCAGATTTTTAAAGAACAGTTTGATAAGTGAAACATAAAAATGCATGAAGAGTACCATGTTGCTCAAGAGTACAAGAGATAGAAAGTGCTTTCAATTTTTTAAATGAATCACCAGTTTTAGTTGACTAATAAGCGGATACAGAATTAAGAATCACAAGATAAAATGATAATGGTTTTGAGGTATTATCTATGTAAGGAAACATGTGAGCTTGCATTGAAAGCAATGTGCAGGAGCAAACAACTCATTCCAGCTGGAAGAATGTTTCAAGTAGAACCATGTATCAGTGTCTAGCTGAAGACAACAATCAAAGTATGACGTGCATTCAAAATTATTTTCAGTGAATTACAAGAGTCAAGCAAACTAGGCACGAATAGATTTGATAAAGGTTCAGATACACAAGTGTCATTTCCAGAGTAAGCAAGTTCATGAAAGCATGGGAGTTCAAACAAGGCATGTTAATGATGCCTGAAGTATAAACAAAATTCATAAGAGGAATCTTTTGAATGCAGATGTGTACAGTGTTGCAATGTTTCAATCTAAATCTCTACGAAGTAGAAGGAAAAAGTTGTGTTAAGGTTGAGGGAAATAAAAAAGACACTGTTGTGCGTACGAAATATAAGTATGCGAATAGTATACATTAAGAGGTCCTTCTCTTCATAATGAACAACCACAAAATCATGTTGGAGGTAAGAAATTCAAATGCTTTAGAAGCCTAGTTTTACATGATTAATTGAAATGCAGAAATTGGAGAGAGATCAAAATTAGTTTTAATAACAAATGCCAATTATGGTTTTTTGCAACTGAAAGTGCAAAAGAGACTATGGCGATTGAGCTAAGTTGCATGAGAATATTAAAGATAACAGGTGTGTTTTTAGATCATCATTTGAGTCTTCTTTCAAAGATAGAATATCAAAGTAAGACACCACTTGCAATGGATCGAGTCATGAACTAAATACAGCAAGTATTCAAAATTTTCACCATTTTCAATCATACATGTGGGTAATCCTATTTCAATAACAAACAGTTTGTTCTATCAACCTAGCTGAATACATTTGTGTGAATTAACAGGTACTAGTGAAATTTTATTCTTGGGTCAAGGTTCAGAATACATAGAAGCATGTAGTTTTTCATTTCCAGTGATACCCAGGAGAGGGCCTATTAAGTAAATGGCAAGAATAAATGCAGAGAAGAGGTGAGTCAAGCATCAGAGGAAAAGAAATACAGTTTTCTTCAGAAATATACAAATACCATGTCATTATTTTGTTTCAGGGGTCCGAAATGAACCACCAGTTGTGGAGTCAAGCCTATAGGAATAGAACCAAACAAATGAAGTTGTTTTAAATCTCAAGTACCCACGATTGGGGTTTCTAATAAACACATTGATTTTCACTATTTTCAACCATCTATGATACCCATATTTGGGTTCGCTTTCAAAATGCAGAAGAAGCAACTACAGTAATAACCCATGAGAAGTCTTGTATAAAATAGCAAATGACATAAAATGCAAAAAAAATTGTGTTGTTCCGAGTTTCAAAATGGAAGAGATGCAGCTCTCATTCGATTTTCATAATACCCACAAAAAGAGATAGCAAGAAAATACAAAAATGCAAGTTTCCTGAGTTGGGTCGAGCATCAGAAGAAAGAAAATACAGTTTTATTCAAATTTCCATGATATCCACAAGTGGATTTATCTTCAAAAAGACATAATGATGAATTTTTTATTCTGGGTCGAACCCAAAATCTTTAAAACATGTTTTCTATAATATACATCTGGTGTGGCCTAAAAATGGCCAGAAATTCATGAGTAAAGAGGAGATTCTTTAAGTCTCTGAGAAGCAAAATATCTGGTAAAGATGGCTTACTAGCCAATGGTGTCGAGAGTGCATATAGCTGCGGCCAAGAGTTCCAGATGGAGTCCAGAAGACAATATTTCGAGCCTTTAGAGGATGACCTAGCTCTCAATGTGGGTCGAGTTCACAGAGACATAAATGTAAGCATAGGAAAATCAAGACAAAGGCATTAGAAATTGTGTTCACCATGGCCTCAAGGTCAGAATAAGTAGAAATGAAACCATTGAAGCTAGCTTACCTTATGCACAGTAGAAGAAAGCAAAAAACACAAGGTGAGCTCTCTCATAGAGCCTTCAATGGAACCCGAGTTCGAGCCCATGATGGACCAAGCAAGCCGAAAACACAGGAATGTGAATAAAGTCGGAAAGAAGGGCACTCTAGCCGCGGCCTTAATGGCCTTTCTTTTTCCCAAATGAAGTGAAGGAACTTCGATACTCTAAGAAAGCTTACCCAGATGAGATTCAATTGACTGAAGAACATGGGGAAGATTCCCAAGGCACACGATCTCATTTTTGACACAATAATGGCGGCATTTTCTTTCTAGAAAGAGCTCTTTTCCTCAAAGTCACGAGTGCAATATGAATCATTTTTAGGGTTTGTAATTCTTTTCTCATGCCCTAATTTGAGAAACATCATAATCATCTAGAGTCTTCAGTCAAAGCACGTGGAGAATTTCGAATGGAGGCCGAAATTTATAATCTTTGCATTGTGATTTATCAAAGTCTGAATGTTGATATTTGAAGGGAGGCCGAAATTCCTAAGTTGGTCGATATGTTAAGTCTTTTAAGACTTATTTCATGTGCTTAGGTTAGGTTAAGTCTTTAAGACTTTTCCTTTTACCTTAATGAAATATGAAGGTTTGAATATAGATTATCAACTATGGGTGAATAGTGAATGCTTTATGATCTAGAAGTGATTAATTTTATCACTTAGGGTTTGCTTTCTCATTGAAAGGTTAATGATCCATTTAGGGTTCCTTGTTTTTTTGATTGATTTTAGAGAAATCAATGAGAGTTTTGATGAGAAGAAGATAATTATGTAATATATTTTATGATTTTGTGAGAAAATCAAATTATTGTAATGGAGAGATAAGAAGCTTTTCTTTTTTGCAAAGATTTTTAATCTTTAATTGCAAAAAATAGACAAATTGTGAAATCTAAAATCTTGTAAAGCAGAATTGTAAACAATATCCTATAAATTGTTTTATGATTTCTTGCTATTTTTAGCAGATTTTTGTTGACTTTTCCTCTTGGTCGGATTTGAGACCTATCTTGGAGAGATAAGGTGTTTTTTGAGCTTTTAAAGCATATTCAACCTATTTTTAGATGCTTGACAGTGTGATCAGAAAAGTGTTGTGCTTTTTTCTGCTTTTATGCAGTTTTTGAGATAGTTTGAAGCCTTTTTCCGAGCTCAGATTAGGGTTTCTTGAGAGTTATTCCTTTCAAAAGATTTAGTCTTTTTAGCTCTCCTCAGTTCAAATTTGGGTTCCTGCTCATATGCATTTTTGAGCTTGTGAACACATTTTGTACTCAGTTTCAGATTATGGCATTCTCCTTTAGTTGAATAAAGACAACATTCCTACTTCTCATTTTTGTGTTCATTTGCAGTTTTAGTTTGATTTTATCTTGTGATTTCTATTTACAGAGTCCTTGTTATGTCCTTAGACTATGATTCTTAATGCATAAAGTTCAAGATATAGGTTGCATGTTGTGCTTCAAGTCAAGTTTTCATGCAAATTATTTATGTATCAATTGTTCATGAGAAGTTGTGATATATTGTGTTTTTCTGAAAGTTGTTTGTGAGGAAGAGATCAGAATCATCATTGAATCATTAAAGTCATCTAGTAGTAATAGGTTTTAGTTTTCAGTCACCTTTTATCCCTTTCGTCAAAGTTGTTTTAGAATAGGATTTATCATTCGGAGAACCAGCTCACTCTAGAGATTCCCCCTTCGCTCAGATCACCCACATTTGAAGGAGGTTTCCATGTTTCAGTAGGTTACTGGATATTACATTCAGCAGGGTGCAAATCTATTGACAACATTTTGTACGATAGAGGGGAAAAACTATGAAATTGTTGTCTAGATGAGTGATACTAAGACCATCATTCAAACCCTTTCTCTGATTAATCATGTTAAGAGAAGGATGGAGGAAGCCAATTTCAAATACTCACCTCTAGTCTCACCAGCAAAGTTTGACACCTTGTCACTTTCTAGGGATATTCCCTTGAAATGTAGCATCAGTCTAGCATTCATATTTAGGGACCCTCAAGTCCTTCCTTTGTCGGAAGTGATTGTAATATCCTCAAGTAATGAATCAGTGGGTTATGTCCCCTGTAACCATGTATCGGATGATAAATCCAAAGTTTCTACCCCTTTTGGGATAGATATGAGAAAATGAGAGATGGGAAAAAATATGAGGGGTATACCTCGTTGAGTTATGTGTCTGAGAGTGAATCCAATGGATACTCTCCACTCGATTATTTGAATAGTTAATCAATGCAATTGGAAAGGATATTGAGATCATTATGAATGAATAAAAATCATGTGTTTACCAAAAGCTTGTGCTCAAATCTTATGTGAAATTTATTTTATGTGTGAATGGATGCTCATTTGAATGTTTTCAATAAGTTAGTAAGAACATGATTGAATCTAATAAGGATGAACCTTCAAGTATAAACCCTTTTCTTGTGAAGGATGGTGAGAACAAGGACTTGCCCTAGAGGGAGCCAAGAAGTCAGACAAGGTCTAGAAGGTGCTAAGGCCAAGTTGTATCGCATCCTAGGTTTCATGGATGAAACTAGAACAAGGTTGGAAAACCTTGAGCATGAAATGAGAGGAAGAGTTAGAGTGGAGCAAGAAGTTTCAATTAATAATAATGAAGAGAAAGTTCCCAATAATGAGGATGAGGGAAAAAAATCCCATGAGCACACTCAAACTCATAAGCATGAGAAAGAAAATTCCCAATCTCAATCTAAGGGAACTATTAGAAAGCAAATGGCAACCAAACTTTCTAGGGACATGAGGAAAATAACCCCACCAAAATTTGAAGGAAGCACTAGTGGGGAAGAAGTTGAATCTTGGTTAATATAGATGGAAAAATATTTTGAGATCAAAAACTACTCTGAGATCAAAAAGGTTGTGTGGGGAGCCTACCAGTTAGTGGGAAAATCATCTAACTGGTGGATGAACAAGAAAATGGAACTCAGACTTAGTTCTTTAAAGCTTAAATGTAATGAGTCTATGGAAATAATTTAGAAAAGATGACTACCCCAACTCTTTTATGATAAAAAATCATTGATTTTTAAAACCTGAAACAGGGAGATATGTCAGTAAATGAGTATTGGGAAAAGTTTACCTGTCTTCTATGATATGTACTAATGTATCAGAATCAAGAATGATTTTGCATCAGGAAATTCATTATGGGGCTTAATAGCCAGATGGGTGGTGAAGTATATGTTCATGGTCTAGTCACTATGGACCTAGTTTACAAGAAGGTTGTTAAGTAGGAGTAGAATCTCAAAGCCATCTCCATCCACCAAGAGTATAGAAACATAAGAAGTATGGAGCAGCCCAAGTTAATCAGAATCCCAAGAAGTTTTATGGAGTGCAAGATTCTCATAAGCAAGGGGATAAGATAACCCAAAATAATGGAAGAGAATCTAGGAGGGAGTGCAGAAGAAATAATTTCAATGGCAGTAATGTCGACAGTGTTGGAGGTAATGCTAGCAAACCTGGTGAATTTTCAAGGAAGAAAGGACCAATAATGCGATGCTTCACATGTGGTGGAAACCATTATGCTATAAATTGTCCCAACAAAACTTCTGGGTCATGACCTCATGGAAACCTTCTTGTTTAAATGAACAAGACAATTGAGAGGGGGGGTGAATCAGTTTTAGCAAATTAAACCTTCAAAAACCCTCAATAGTAATCAGATCCACAAGCATTCATTAAGTCCTTATTCTATTAGATTGATTAAACATGAAATGGAGATAACAAAAACTGAAATCACAACACCATATACATGAGAACACCAGATTTATATGGAAAACCCTAATAAGGGAAAAAATACAATGAGGATTAGCTCACAATATAAGTAATAACAAAACTGGTACAAAGAGACTCACTTCCAGAATAGGATGCACTGTCCAAAAAGGCTCATAGCCAAGGCTCGCTGCCACAGAAAGAAGAAAAAGAAGATATAAAAATAATGTTACACAAAGAAACACTTCTTAATGCAACAAGGAGTCCACCACAATTGCACACACACTTTCATAGTCTTCATATGAAATTTTTGGATGCCTTCAGTTCACTACCTTAAGGAATCCTAACATGAAATTTGCACTGCTCCACTCAATTTCGCATCACATGCATCTCTTGCAACAATCTCACATCTATCTTGCTTCTTACTCTTCCACTCACTTTCTTGCATCAACACCATACATATTTATATCAAGTTCTATCTCAAAAACTTTCTCCAATGTCGACCACTAGCCATTATGCATTCAAATTTGAAATAGGTTGGTACCCAAACATTCTCGTGGTGGATAGGAATGAAAGGGGACCTACATAAAACTTTAATTAGGACCCAAATATATCCCAACACACTTCTACAAGCCTTGTATTTAGTGTTAAACACAAGGTTGGCCAACACCCATGCAAAACACCATGGACATTAAGTACACGCTTCCATAAATCAAGTCAAAAGTTTTGGACAGCATAATTTACTTGAATTCAATCTAGAAAAATCCATGAACTACTTAAGATTCATCAAATAATTCAACCAAGCTTCACATCAGTGACTAATTTAACTTAGGACAACTAATAACCCTTGTTTACATATTGATAAATAAAACTTACACTATACTACACCAAATCAAGTAAAATTTTGAACATAGAAAGATAAAAGCATTATAAGAAACTTCCTAGATCCGCACAACCTGAATCTAAATAGCAAAGAAATGTAGAGAAAATACATTTCTCCCAAATCATAGAAAACATTATTGAACAACTGGTTCATACACTAGTGAAAATATCTCGCACTGTACAATGATCTAGAAACCCAAATTCTAAATATAGAAACCTCTATCAACCTTGAATAACTTGTAAGAACTACACTGGCATAGCATCAACATAGAAAACACAAAGCACATTATGAACATTTTCACAACACAGTTTACTTTGTTTATTAAATTTTCTCAAGAGCACTTGGAAACCAAGTACCAGAACCATCATCTCAACTCATTACTTCATTCCAACTCATGTTCAGATTCGGCAACAAAATAATAGCTTCATGTACTCACACCACTTCCTCAAGGTCTCAACTACACATGCACAACCTATTTTCCTCTTTTTATAATTTTCTCAATATCCTCAACATCTTCATCCCATAGTTGACATCAATGACAACACCAGTCAACAGACTTATTATTGACATCAATTAAAACACCATCATTCTTGCAACAATCTCCCCCTTTTTCATTGATGGAAACACAAGATGTGAAAATCCACCAAATACCACACAATATTTTTGAACACTCTCTCTCTTTTTCTCTAAGATAGATAGCCTACACAACATTCTTGAAACTTTTCTTTTTCACATGATCCTCTCTCCTTAAGTAGTTAAGTTCTCCCTTTTTTCACATGATTCTCTCTCCCCCTTTGACATCAATGGCAAAGGATAAAATGTTTTGCATTTTTCTACCTCTTTGACATTGGACCAAAATTACTTGCTTTGAATACTGCCCCTTAGGAGTACACCCAACTAAATTAGTAACAAAATGACAACACATGACACTACCTACTCCCCTTGAGAGATAGCCACCAACTTCAGTCCAAAAAAGAGATAGATCCATAGATCCAATAGACTAATGCACCTCTGTATGAATCTAGTTCAAGAAAGGAGGGGAAATAACCCCCAACTTCTCCCAAAGATACTCAAAGTATCCTTAGGAAGAGCTTTAGTAAA
>VDFB02356683.1:0-64643 GCA_007258455.2 Sequoia sempervirens | reverse complement strand
GCTAGATGATAGACTTTGGATAGAGAATCAATATCAGCTGGTTGATAGGTCCTTTGCAAGAACAAGCCAAGCAAAGGGTCTATAACTCTAAAATAAGCTTGGATGGAACTAATCTCAGTAACTAGGTAGGGATCTTGCAATCTCCTCTACATTCATTGGAATCTGGTGTTGAATAAAGGCAAGGGTTCACATGGTTCTTTCTTGATGGTGGAAAATTGATGATATAAAAGGTCTGGGTGCACATAAACCCTGAACTAATTGATAGAGGCATTTTCCAAATGTGTCCAAGTTAGAATGGAGCCTTGAGGAAGATTAAGGTACCAATTGTATGCCATGTCCCCCAAGGTGTAAGGAAATAACCTACAAACTACATCATGGTGAGCTATCTGAGCTCTAGTATAAGCATTCTTGAAAGATTGTATGTGCTCTTCATCAATCCTTGACTCACCATGAATATACTTAGGGAAGAATTTCTCAAGGTTCTTTGGCATATCATGAAAACCTCCAGGGATAGTCCCCAATGGAGAAGGATTATTCTGAAAGAATGCCATTGGTGGCAGTGGTGGTGGTTGAGCCAGCTGTTGTATGGGTTGAACCAGTTGTTGAATAGGTCGAACTAGCTATGATGACAACTGAGATGGATTGGATGGATTAATAGGTGTCCACTGGGGTATTGGTGAAAAGCCTGGTGGAGTGAGCGGAGTTGGTAAGGGTGGTATGATAATTGCCCCAGTTTTGTGAACCTTGTATCTTGTTGGGGTCTTGAGTTGTACCAACGGTGATGGATTTTTAGCTAATCAAAGAACTCTATGGGGCTTTTCTGATGAGAAAGACTGAGTGTTCTCTAGTTTTCTCTTCTAGGCCCTCCTTCTAGTGCCAGTTCCTGTTGACTGTCCTTTTGGCACAACAACATGCAAACAAAATATTGCTACTCTGTTTCTCCTGAAAGAGAAAGATGATCACATGGATATCTTAGCTCCCAAGGTCTATGTAGTTGGTTCTCAACTATGCTGATGTCCCTCAGTGGTCAATGTAATAGTAATGTTCAAGGGGCCTACTGGTGTGAGCTTCTGGATTGTTCTAAGATCAAGCATGAATTAAAACCTAATCTAACCAGGGGTTTTAAAGAAACGACAAAAGATAGGTTAGGGTTTTGGAACAGAAAAGAACAATGATTCATCCAACACTAACTAGACTTGTTAGCTTCAAGGAACTGTAAACTAAAACCAAAGAACAAGATTAACTTGTGATTAACACACACAGTTGTATTCATTCCTAGTGCTGATTTGATAGCAGATTCCAATTCATCTATTTAAAAAAAAACATAAAATAACATTTTTCATTCCTTGAAGACTTCACAAATTAAATGATTAATTCAAGACAAACACTATTCTGAAACACAACATGAAATAGATTTTAATCTGGTTGCTTCTACTGTTGATGAAACAGCTAAGCAACATTTACAAAGCTGGCACAATCACCAGTGTATAGATAATATGTGATTCCAGATTATTTTCATTTACACTAAGGAAACTGAAAGGTACATTAGTCTATTTTGAATCTGAATCTAAATCCTAACCAAGAAGACAGAAGAAACTCCTATTACAAAGAATCAAGATGCAAATCTATCTCCTTCTACTAACTGACTAAGAAGTTCTCTACCACTTTTCTAACTGTAGAAGTTTCAACCTTTACAAAGAGGCAAGAATGCCTTATATCCAGAATGTACCGCAAAGAATGTGTTGTCCCTATATTAGGGTTTTTCAAAAATATCTCCTGACTGCAAGAGAGTCGGCTCTTGGATCTTCGTGAGAAGGGTCCAAGCTGCATTCAATGTGAAGCCCTGTTGTCCATGCTAATGAAGGTTTTCTATCCTCAGGGGAAGCCTTTTAGATCTTTTTGGTAGCTGCAACATTAACTCTTCTGTCCTCGTGTCCACCTTCAAACTCTGTTGGAGTCACCTTGAATGCTCAGAATATCTCCATCAATACTGGTGTACCTCCTTGCCTGTAGTCACTACAACTATCCCTATGAGTCATAGTTTCTTCTTCCCTTCGACTTCCTTTTTGTTCTGGACTTCTCTGTACATTGACCGTCCTCTAGAAGCACCATCGGGTCTCCTTGCAGATCTGAATACCGTCACCCAACCAATCCATCATCATCTATTCTCAGAAGGACTCTATCTTGCTTGCATTCTATTTTCCTTCTCCATAGGGGTGGTCAATCGGTCAATGGGTCATCTTCTTTTGATTGTAGGAACAAAGCCCACGTAGGATTCCTTGGCAGTCAAAAGTGGTTCATATTGAATTACATGTCAGTGAGACACTCATTGTGTCTCCTTGATGTGATTATCACTCTTATCAACCATCGGCATAACACTTAGATAGTTGGCGAGACCTTTTGGTGAGCTATAGAAATCATACCAAGCTCACAAAGACCATCGGCATGACAATCGCTAGTTGGTAGGACATCATAGCGAGGCCAAATCTTTTGCCCCGAGCTCATTTTTCATGTCGGGGAGACTATCGCTGGTCGTTGTGACCTCATGGCGAAATCTTCTTTTCTCCCTGAGCTCTTTCTTCTTCGGGCTTGAGCTCATTTTCCCTTTCAGTAAGACACTGGTGTAGTCGCCCAGACCTCATGGCGACTTCCTCTTTCCTTCCTGCTCGCTCATTCTTCTGTAAGGGAGACTTCATCACTTCAGGGAGATCTAACCCCAAACTCCTCTTTTCTTATCGAGCCCCTCTTTGTTTCGGTGTGACCTTCTTTCTTTGCCAAGACCTTTTGGTGAAGGCTTGATCCTTTTCTGAGCTTTATTTCTTCCAGTGGGGTTCCCTTTCCTTTTATTCCCCCAAGCTCACTTGATTCCATCACCAAGACCTTCCCGATTCGCTAAGACTTCTTAGCGAGCTCAAATTGCTACACCAATGCCGCCTATTCTTTAGCGGGCTCCTGCATGTCGGTGAGACATCCTTTTTTCACCCAGACCTCACACTGAGGTCCTCTCCTTCACCGAGTTGTTCACTAGTCAGCAAGACTTCCCAAGGTCGGGGAGACATCATAGCGGCCCTTTTGCTTTCTCCCCGAGCCCTTTCTGTTTCGCCAATACCGCTTTACTTCGGCAAGAGTTCACCCCGTCAGTGAAACATCTCGCTGAAGTCACCTTTCTCTTGGCGAGCTTCCTTCCTCTATAGCCGATACTTCCTCCGGTTAGTGAGACTTTACACCAACCAAGGCCTCCTTTTACCGAGCACTAACTTTCTCTGGGCTCCCCCTTTTGCCTTGTCGGCGTGACCAAGTGCATTCGTCAAGACCTCCTAGTGAAGGAAAGTCTTTCGTGGAAGGGCACACCTTTTATTGACGGTTGGTGAGACATTGCGGACTCGTCGAGACTTCATACCGACAAACAAACCTCTCTGTGATGGGCAATCTTCACCGTCAGTTGGCAAGACCGAAAGACTTCGCCAAGACCATATGCCAAATGTTGATTGTTTGGCCGAGGCATTCACTTATGAACTGATCGGTGATATGAAAAATACTCAGGGAGACCCTCCACCGAAAGGATAACTATTGCCGAAGTGTTACCCCAATCCTTGCTAGTTGGTGAGACTTCGTGAAGTCGCCGAGACTTCACCTTGAAGTCAAAATCTCTCACCGGTATGTACTCTCTCCGTTGTTGATCAGTGAAACATTTAGATCTCGCTGAGACTTTTCTTCGAGAGAAAACTTCATGCCGAAGGGAAGCTCCTAGTTGTCGGGACTTTGACTGATGTCTTGCCAACTTTTGACTGGACATGAATTTCACTTGCTGTGACATCTCTGGGGTCTTGCTGACTTTTGCCTTAACTGATTTTTAGGACCAACTGGATTGAGGGATGCCTTCCAACTAAGCTCCCCCTGCAAATATCATTATGTGTAGGATTTAATCCTGCAAAAGAAAGGCTTGTATTAGTCCTCAGAAGCAAATAAAACATATTATAATAAATCCACCATTGCTTAGAATTATTTTACTAAATTCCTAGCAAGAAGAAAACCAACTTAGGCTGAGATAGAACCAAGATTAAATCAGATAGATCAAAAGTCAAAATTAGGAGAAAAACAAAAGAATTACAAAGAGGAAAGCTAGTAACCAAAATCAAAAAAGAAACCCGAAAGAGAAAGGGGGACCCATTTTGTTCCAGCTCAAAATGGGGGTGGTTATGCAAGGCATAACACATACTGGGGGCAACTATGTTTCAAGCAAACATCAACATAGGGAGCACAAAGAGTCCTTACGATGAAACTGATGCCAATACTACAACCAGCCACATCATGAATCTTCATCCACCCATCACCCCATCTGCAAATTGGGACCAACATCAACAAAAGGATTTGAATCAAAGCACAAGGAATGTTATCAAAGCAGAAGAAGCGAGGAAGCATAATGGAAAAATCAAATACAAATGGATACCAAAGAATACAAAGAAAGATTATCCCTATCAAACTCCATTAGTCAAAGAAACTATGGGGAAAAATTAAAAAAAGGAAAAGTATCCATCAAAGATGTCCACGAAGGAAAAAGTAGGCTTCTCAAGCGACATACAAAGTATATCAAGCAGTTGTTCCTAATTCCACATACACTTTCGAATCCACCCATCATTGCTCATCTTCCCATGTTTGGAGAGTCAAAGGTTCCAAAATATCAACCAATCCATCTCCTTTCCCTAAACACACTCCATCCACACCTCCATGCATGATATCCAATTCTCACATTGACCATGTATTGGCAACAACCCTTCATCATAAGGATTCATAAGGCACTCTATCTCGATGTGCGCACCAAGACAGAGTTCACTCCGGTATCAATAAAGCAGATGATAAATCTCAAAAGTTGCATTCAAGTTCACGTATCTTTGCAAAGCAACTTCTTCAAGCAAGATATCGATGGCACATTATGACAGGGGAATCTACATCAACACCACAAGGTGATTCAACATGATCTTAAAATCTTTCAGAAAAAATAAAAAAAATAAAAAAAATATGAAAATCCAAAAACAATTAGAAAAAGGATTGAAAACAGTAAAGAAAAAAATCATCCTCTAGTGAAAACCACTTTGATGGCACTTTGGATAGGTACCATGATGAAAACCTGGCAAATAGGCATCATGTGTAGATTGGAGTGTTGTGAAGTTTTTGCACACCGCCCACTTGGAGTGGGGACCCTCTTTTGGTGTTGTCTTGACCTTTGATTCCTCGAGTTTATCATTCTAGGAGTCTTGACATGATAGTCTTGCAGCTTGGACCCTCCATGAGTTGAAATTAAGATAGTGGGTTTTGTACGGTTCGGGTTTTCACGGATCTGGGATTTTTCCATCATTTGGTAGATTTTCGGACTCACAGTTTCCTTGTCGTTTAAGGCGGATTCTCCGTTTGGGTTTACCGCTTTGACTTAGATTTTCAGGACCCTGCTGGAATTTTCACGGTTAATACTTTAAAATCCAGATCTTCGTTTCCACGGTTTTACGCATTTCCTCGCGAGAATCAGGTGTTTTCAGCGCATTTTTGGATTTTTGAAATTCGGCAGGGGCTTTCGAGTTTCGGACTTGTCCGGTATCTTATCGCGCATTAATGGTTGAGGTACCTTTGCTCAGGCGGGTATAAGGTCAAATTTAGGGCATTTTGAGCATCATTCTGAGTTCACCTATTCACTTGATTTGCTCTGGCGATTTAGAATTTTCATTTGAAGCTTTGAGAATTGATCCTGAGTTGTTTGCGCGAGGATTGCTTGAGTGTTGGTGCTAGTATTTCTATTGCTTGGACGTGTTTGCCGCGTTGTCAATTTTCTGAGCTCGAATTCTATTCGCTTTGATCCATGGTATGTATTCATTGCCCTTCCGTTCGCTTGCGTGGTGATTGAGGGTTTCTTGCCTTGGGTATCGTTGGATTTGGGTCGGCCCTTCATTTGATTTTGATTTCGTATTTATAGAGTCGTGGTCTGATCCGTTTTGTTATGGAACCCCCATTTTCCGTGCCTTGTGAACTCCATTTGTCTGTGGGATGATATCCTTTAGACGGGATTCTGGGTCGAATTGCTTGCTTGTTCCGGGCGTGAAATGTGTCATTGTGACAAACTAGGGTTTCCTTTGGTGTTCGGCCCAGAACGAAGATTTTATTGTGCCTGAGCGGCCCTTGCCCCGTACCATGTTGGCAGCTTTAGGTAAATCCTTAGCTATAATCTTTAAACCTTAAAGGTTGTTCTGGTTTTAATGGTGGGTGGTTTGGCCATTCGGATTAGGGCATCTTTATTTTGATGTGGAGGTTCATCCTTTGTGTGCTTTCGAGGGGTCTAAATCCTTTGCGCCATGGGTCTTGTTGCTTATCGTCAGTTTTGGGATCATTCGAGCTCGGGTCAGGAAGATCCTGTGATCATTCGAGTTTTGGTTCGCCTCCATCGTTTTTCGGGTTTCCGAGGTCGTCACGGAATTTCCTCGCTTCTGGATTTTCCCGGTTTGGGTTTATTCCGCAGGTTGGCGTTATTTCTGGTGCATTTTGAGTTGTCCACGAAAATCCATTCCATCCGGATTTTTTTGGATTTCCTGTCTGGTTGTGTGCTTTGCGATATTTTGATGATAGGATTGGTGGAATGATTGTCTAATGATTATTTCTTGTTGCTAATGAGTGAATTTAACGATTATCCTTTGATTTTTCCATTTACACTAATGATCTATATGATTAATGATGCTTTGGCAGCAAGAATCCGTCTGGGTCGGATTTCTCTGAAATTCTGCCCCGACGGTATTTTCCCGGATTGCGTGATTTTCCCGGACTGTCTGATTTCTCCGGATCTCGATGGATTAGTAGTTAGCAATGGATTTTGATGGATTTACATGATTTGTGCTAACCTTTTGAATTGGAATATGAATAATAATTGGATTCTAATGACGATTTTTGGATGTGTAGGCCGAATCAAGCAAGGCTACTACTGGGAAGTCCAAAGGCGGTGCAGTGGCATCTTCAATTTCTGAGACAGAGCGGTTGAGACTGGATATGAAGAATCAGCTCCCGGAAAGCAGGGTGTCCTCTATGTGGGCCGAGGTATCTGACACAAATGTTGGTGCTTGGCGCTATGAGGAGTTCAAGCAGAGAGCGGCTGAGAAGGACCAGTCAGCTTTGAGACAAGGAATGATGAATTCTGGATTAGTGCATGTGGCAGGGTTCCCTCTAGCGGTTCAATGCTATGAGTTAATTTTGGAATGTGCAAGATAGTATGCGTTTGATACCCAGATGGTGGTCAGTACTGAGGGACGAGTCTTGGCAAACTTCAGTCCGGCTTCCATTGCGCGAACTTTCAGCATGCCTGATCTTCCTTCGGTCTGTGCTTTGAACATTGACACTGCCAGGACCTATTATGAGAATGAGCCAACCAAGGCTCAACAGATCATCAATTCATGGCTGGAGAAGCCAAAATCTCACCACTCCAAGTTGCCCAAACAGCTGCATAGGGTGAAATTCAGGTCGGACGTGTATGATGCCATCACACTGTTGAGCAGGGTGGCTGGACTGAGAACTGCAGGGGTATTGGAGAATTGGATGGTCCATGTGATCACCAAGATGAGCCAGGGGACAAACTATCACTGGGCAGGACTCATTAGTGCAGAGATTGACAAACAACTGAGAAATGTCCTGGAAGCAAAGAAGTTTAATATGTCTTCTTACATTGTGTATGTGCTGGCCTTTTCCTACCCATACAAAGGCTTGACTCCGAGGGGAACCATTGGGCAGAGCATAATCTATGAGGTTTATCCAGAGCTGCATTTGGGACATAAGGATTACAGGAGGACAAATGATGCATTCACAATGCACATTACCCGGACACTTCAAAATGCAGAACATATCAGATTATCCGATGGAGCTAGGGGACTAATCAAGAACTACGGAGCATGGTTTATCCAGTTTCCTACATTCACCTACCTCCGGATTGATGGATGTCCAGTTGCCCCTTACAGGTTGCCTCGGTATCCCACTGACCATATTGTGCTGTTGGAGGTTGTGCGCCAGATTTGCGAGTTTGATGCAGTTGTGAAGAAGGAAAAGCACAAGACAGGATTCAGAGGAGACTTCCCTCTTGGGATTGGTGTAGGGGAAGTGTGCCCATCTATTCAATCGGCTCACACTGCAGGTGAGGAGTTGGCAGCTTATGGATTCTCTTTCCATTCGAAGAGAATAAACTTTGATATCACAGGAGAGGCCCAAAAGAGGGCGACCTGGGAATATAGGCATAAAGAGGACTTAGAAGACTACTGGGTCAATATCAAGGATGACCTTGATGCAAGGAAGAAGAGGTATTCCTGGCTGCCTGTAGAAGCCATTAGACAATACAATGTTAAGCTGATTCCGGATCAGCTTGATGATGATGGAAAGTTGGTTCAGGACCATGTCTACGAGCCCATAAAAGACAGGTCAGTTGCGGACATTGATTGGGTGAGCCCGAAGTGACAGAATTGGAGGACCTGATGGCTCCTGTGTTGAGATTCACCTTTTCTTGGGTCAAGCATAAAGTCTGGGAGTTAGAGAATGCTAAAGTGGCTTGCACCTTTGACTTGATGGGGAATCTCAACCCCATGTCAACTTCTGAGGAATCCGGGGAAGAAGACCCCAAAGGGAAATCAGCAAAGACCTCACCATTCAAGATTAAAGTCAGAGGTCCTAAAGGGGCTGAGCCTGCAATGAAGAGGAAACCAATTGGCAAACGCAGGTGGAAGACCCTGACCATCAGCAAGTCCTCGGATGAGGAAGAAACGGAGAAGGCTGAAGAGGAGGATGCTCCTCCACTGCCCAAGAAGACAAGAACTACAAGGACACTCAAGAAGAAGGAACAGATTGCTTCGGAGGATGAACCTCCAATTGTAGATGTGGAGAGCTCCGGAGGGGAGAAAACCAAGGTATATACTAGAAAATCAAGAACTCCTTCTCCTAAGGATGTGACACAGCAGAAGGACTCTCCTCCAACACAACCAGTTGACGAGCAGGACAAGCCTGTTTCCCCTCTGCTAAGTGCACCAGAACCGGAAAATCCAGAGGAACAGGGAATTAGCGGGGAGGCCGAGCAGTTCAAGGAAGGAAAACTGTACAGTGAAGTGGCCGAGCTTGAGGAAGAAACAGAGGAAAGGCACACTTCTCCACTGGTGCAGTACGAGGATTCTCCGGAGAGTGAGAAAGGCCGCAGATCACCTGGGCTGGAGGAGAACATACCTGCTAGGACTCCATCACCAGTGCTTCAGGAATTGGGACTTGGGGAGGCTGATCGAGGCGAGCGGAGTCCGGAGAAAGAGGATGACAAAGCAACAACTGAGGAGGAGGTCGAGGTGACAGCTGCAGAGGAAGTGAAAGTGACAGAGGGTCCGGGAGAAACAAGATCAGAAGGAATCTGGACAGACCCTGTAGCTCCGGACTGGGTGGAAAAGGAAATTGCCCGGAAGAAACAAGTAATTGTTGAGGACACTCCGTTGGATTGGGATGAAATGCTGTCCCAGATCGGCAAAGGAAAGAAGAAGAAGGTCGCTAAGGTGATTTCCCGGGTAGAAAGGGATGAAGCACACAACAGGGTAGTTCACATTGCCACCCCTGCAGCAGATAAAATGAGGGATGATATAACGGGCCAGGACTACAATGTCCAAACTATTAATCTCAGCCCGGCCTCCCTAGAGCAAGACATTGAGGAGTTTGAGGGGTCGAGTGCCATAATTGTTGACAGGCTGAAGAAGGAGACCCAATCCAAACGGGAGCTGAAGAGATAAAACGAAAGATTGAGGAAATGTTTAGAAGAGGTAATGAAGCCTCTACAGTCTCTCCATCCATCCTCTTCTGCTACTCCGGGTTTTTTGCCTAGGGAGACAATCTCCGGAATTGAAAAGATGAAGGCCTCCGTTCAAGCTGCCACTGATTGGTCGATGGATGTCCAGACGAATGGGGATAATGCTATTAAGGAGATCTTGTCTGTGGGCAAGGATGCAGTCCGGGCAAAAGAACTGTTGGAACAGATCTTGTCTCAGGATAAGGGTGACATAGATTTCCTGTTGCAGAAGTCGAGGACTATCCTGGGGCATGGAAAAGAGCAGTTGGTTAAGGATGGAATCCTTCCCTCTTCCGGATTAGATGAACCATGGGAGTGGTTCGAGGCATTGCAGATTAGACAGAAGGCATTAAAGAAGATACAAAACAAAAGAAAGTCAACAATTGATGGCGAATCCCATTAATAGTTTGGCGACGGATGCATTGTCTTTGAGGTAAATGATAGGAGGAGCCATGATGATTGAAGGAGTGGTGGTACGAAATTCCCATGCCCGATTCTCGATGGAGCTGCTCACCGCCCACTTCGTTTGATGCTGACGCAGCCAACATACCTATGCGATGGATAGATAAGCATGGCCGTGTATGAAGAATGGATTAAAGCTGTCGAGTTTCGGCCCAAGGAAGTAGAGATTCCACCAACAGTTCACTAAGGTTTTTCCATCACACCTATCATTGAGTCGATAGAATATTCCCGAGTGTCCTAAGGGACGCTTACAAGTAAGAAGGACAAGGAGGCGTGCATTGCTCAAGTTCAAGATTTGTGCTTCCCTATTATCATAGGGCATGCATTGGACCAGACTTCCTTGAGGACTGTGCCTTGGCCAACTTGGATGATGGCATTAAATGTGTGCCTTAGTTTGTTTCCTTGGCCGACCTGTTTTGGCAGTTTTTATTATTTTGTAAAATGTTTGGCTGGGCCGACATGTTTTGGGGGGAAATTTGATATAAATAGGCATTCTTGCCTCATTGTAAGGGTTAGACATTGGTTAGCTAAGTAGTAATAGAGATAAGCAAGAGCAATAGTTAGATTTTCTTAGTCTTTTCTTGAAGCAAATACTGTATCAGAACAGTTGAATTGTTGCAACATTTGGTGATTAATACAATTGAAGACATTGTGGTTTTCCTGGTGAAATCCTTTTTGTTATTTCATCTTGCATGGTTCCTTTGTTCTATCTTTTAAATTGCTTGAAGATTTAGGGTTTAGTACTCATAAGTAAATTAGTTTTGGTGGGATAAATGATGTTTGTGGTTTCATATTTGGAATGTTTGTAGCTATCTCTGGTCTATACTCCCAATAACTATCTGATTGTAGTAGGCTGGTAAAGTCAACCTGGACCATATATTCGGTGTGCTCAAGTTCGATTGTAGATGCAAGTCTATGATTTGAAAATTTAAATACCTCAGAAGATTGCACCGTTCTTGTAAGATTGCATTGTGGGTCGATCAGAAATTGGTTATTTGAGATAGGTCCATTCCACATATATGTCATTTACATTGCTTGTCCTTGCAGTAGTTTAAGTTTTATTACTTCCTTGCATCCCTACCTTCTGTTGTTTCTTTAATTATTCAGTTAACTTTAGGATTCAAGATCACCGCATTGTCAGATCTGATAAATTGAAAGGATACAGTTTGCTTGTAGTAAGGTCCGATTGTGATTACCAGCATTTCACATTTTATCTGAGTTGTTTTATGCATCGTTATGACCTAACACCCGAGAGACCTTGGGGTGATTTTTAGTGATTTATTATTGAAGATAACCTTTCAAGAGAGATAGGATACTATATTCTGTCTGAGTTGTTGCTGTGCAGAAAAAACCATCAACAGATTGGCGCTAGGAGGGCCTGAATGAGCACACTGGATCGTTTCTTGAACGCTATCTCTCCAGAGAGATATAGGAGAAATACCAGATCCACTACCAGAGAGGAAGATTTAGAAGAACTTCAATTTCCCAATAGGTCAAGGAGGACTAGAGAGAGAGGAGAATCATCATCACCCATCCCCTCACCAACATTGTCCATATCTTCACATCCTGAGGTTGAGGCTATACCTATTCCTGAGGCCGTTCCTGTTCAACAGCCCCAGCCCGTGATTAACCAACCACTACCGCTACCTCCACTATTACCGATGGCTTTCCTTGCCAATAATCCATCACCTTTGTTCTTCCAAGCCTATAATGTTATGCCCAAGAACCCTGAACACTTCTGTTCAAAATTCCATGCTAATGACCCAAACAGGACTGCTGAAGAGCACTTGAGAATTTTCCAGACTTGCCTCAAGGACAGGGGGATAGTTCATGAGGATGTTGCTTGTAGGTTGTTCCCTTATTCACTGGGAGAAGAAGCCTTTTATTGGTATAACCATCTCCCTGTCGGTTCAATTCTTAATTGGAATGACCTTGAAAAGGCCTTTTTACAGAAGTTCCGGATTCCCATCAGTGCCAATGAGTTATACCTATAGTTCATCAAGGTTAAGAGAGAGGTTAACGAACCCATAGCCAGTTTCAATAATAGGTTTCACCATGCATTCACCAGATTACAAGACCCATATGTTTTGGACGATGGTACTGCCCTGGGAGTGTATTATGAAGCTCTGGATAGCTTAACCGCAACCTTTTTGAAATGGAGACCCAACCCTCCGGGCACCCTGACTGATGCTTATACAGAGGCTGTCAAGCTCAGTACGGATCTAAGGCAACACTTGACTGGGCCATTGCCTTCTCTGGGACCAGCTGCACATCCTAACCAGATTCAGGCAGTAAATCAGGCCCTCACCAATCATATCCCAATTATGAACCCAGTTCCCCAATTACCCATAGTACCACACCCTGGTCATCCCATGAACCAAATCTCTCCTATGACAAACTTCCCTCAACAACAAGTGAACCAACCCATGTATCAGCCACAGCAGAATAGCTTCCCTGCTTATCTGCAGAATTCTGAGGTGTTGCATCAGTCTTTGGGATCCGCCACAATGCCTATTCCCCCTCAGAGTAACCCGAACCAGATCCCTTACCAAGATCCTAATAGGGAGAGGATTGATGAAATGGCTGAACAAATAAAGAAGCTAAATCTGGAAGTGACTTACCTGAGAAATCAAAATAGTCAGTTGCAAGCTGCTCAGAAGGGAATGCAATCTAATCAGAACAGGGAGTTTTCACAAGGACAGAACTTCGACAGGGGACAGCGTAATGACAGAGGGTTCTACAATGACAGGGGATATAACCAGGATAGAGGTTACAACAATGACAGAGGTTTCAATAATGAAAGGAGGCAGAATTTTGACAGAGGCCAAGGAAGTGGATCAGGATTTGATAAAAGGCCACCACAAGGACAGAACAAAACTTGGAATACAGGGCCCAATAATGGGGGAGTTCCTACCCCATTGGATCAGCCAGCTAATCAAATTGTTAATCAGTCTGCAAACCAACCAGTCAGTCAAGATAAGCCTCCTACTGGAGTATATCTGGCAGAAGCGGCCTTATCAGGGTGGTGCAGACTCCATAAGACAAGCCAGCATTCAGAATTGGAATGTCCGGAATTCCAAACTACTGCTTCTATCTTTCAGTATGAGGTAGAGAACAATGTGAATGCATAAGAGATTGTTCCCTCTAACTCCTATGATTCTCCTGTGTTGGTATTGAATCATGCTCCTTTTCCAGCCAGCCAAGAAAATGTACCAGAAGAACCCGATTCCCATGAAGATGAAACAGACCAGATTTGTAATGGAGATGAGGTTGCTCGGCTATTCAACGAAGAAATAAATGATAATGGCCCCCTCGATCAGGAGGAAGTTCATATTGAAGAAGTACAGATGTTTCAGAGACAGGGACTGAGGGATATGCCTCATAGACGCCCACAGCCTGGAGGACCGTTCACCACCTCCATTCCTCCCAACAACTTCAGTACCCC
Organism: Sequoia sempervirens; assembly: GCA_007258455.2. Classification (NCBI taxonomy): domain Eukaryota; kingdom Viridiplantae; phylum Streptophyta; class Pinopsida; order Cupressales; family Cupressaceae; genus Sequoia; species Sequoia sempervirens. Next base: position 50,904 of record VDFB02356683.1, on the reverse strand, counting down.
TCCGGATCCTAATGCTAGCAACAATCCGTCTTATCCACATGTCTCCAAGCAGTACCTTTCGAAAGACAGACAAGCTCAGGCTGAACCACAAAAGGAAAAGATTGTTCAAGCTGGCAAGGATAAGGTGGAGGAATCACCTAAGGAAGTCTCTACTGATATGAGTGAGGAGCAGATGGCTTCATACGTTGCAGAGGAATTCAAGAAACTAAAGGTAAACCTTTCTGCATTTGAGTTATTAAGATTTCCTGCAATTAGGAAGGTTGTCTTAGGTACTTATGATGCAAATTCAAAGTTATTGGATAAGCCTTCTAGTGAATATGTCGGCCAGACTTCCAGTTTTCAGTCTATGAACACACAAAATCAGACCCAAAATCAGATCAACCCACCTCCTGGAGATAGGGGAAAAGAAAAGGATAGAACTCAAGTGGCCCAGGTAGATACCCAGCCCACTTTGTTTCAAGGTAAAACAGAAACCCCTCCATTTTTTATCTCAGTCTGAATCTTCGGTAAGAACCTTCACAATTGTCTGTTAGATTCTGGTGCTTCCACCAATGTGATGCCTCTCGGAGTTTGTAGAGCTCTGGGAATAACACCTGCTGATTCCCAGAAGAAGGTCACTCAGTTGGACAGAACCGAAGTGAGTGTGGTAGGAGAACTTAACATGATCCAGATGCAGATAGCCTCTGATCCAAGGATCCAACAGGTCATCAACATTCAGGTGGCTGATATTCCTGATGCATACGGTTTAATTTTAGGAAGGGATTTTACGAGGGCCCTGAATGGGTATGTGTCCACTGATCACTTTCACATGTGGCTTCCATGGAAGGGGGTACCTAATCAAATCAGAATCGAGAGGGAGCCTAGAATGAAGTATATGATAACGGAATACCAAAAGAATTCAACAGAAATTTTGGTATCAGAGGTCGGAATGGGAAATTACCTGCTTTTAGTTCAATATGAAGAATCAGATGCAGAAGAGGTGCTGATGTTGCATACGATGCCAGCTGATGTTGGGACAGGGTCCAGCCATGTTGAGGTTCTGACAGAATTAGTTGAAAAGGAGGAAGAACCTGAAGACAAACAGATCAGCTTATTGGACGATTTCCAGGAATTCATTGGGCAATGTATGGAGAACCAGATTCACCTGGGAAAGAGGACAAGCTTTAAGGAGTTACTCTTACCAAATTGGTGTAGAGTCCACAATGCTTCTCATTCTGAGTTGGAATGTTGTCTGTGTCAGACAGCAGTAAAACAAGTACAAAAATGCATGAATCCAGTTCAGGTGGTTAAGGCAGATGAGCAGAATGTCCAAGGAGAGTGCGAAAACTAGAAACCTGCAATGACTGAGGTAGCTTCTAACACTGATAAACCAAAAGACAGAATGAAGAAAAGTACCACTACAGAATGCTGGACTCTCAAATTCGATGGATCCAAATCCAAGCATGGAGCTGGGGCAGGGTTTGAGCTGATCAGTCCAAAAGGTAAAAATTTCTTTGCAGCTCATAGGCTCCAATTTCATTGCACCAATAATGTGGCTGAGTATGAAGCATTAATTCATGGACTCCTTATGGCACTCAAGAAAAAGGTCAGGGTTCTACAAGTTTTTGGAGATTCAGAATTAGTAGTCAAACAAGTAAGAAAGCAGTATGCGTGTCACGATAGGAGAATGACCAACTACAGGCACAGAGTGTGGGACCTCATTGAGGGGTTTGACGCTTTTAATATCCAACTGATCCCAAGGAAAAAGAATCAAACTGCCGATTCCCTGGCACAAGCAGCCAGTACTTTGCAGCCCCTGTCTCTGTCAGGATTAAAAAGGTTCACTGTGGAATTAACTCCTGTACCATCGGTTCCTGACAATGTGACTAATTTTCAGGTGTTTGAAGATGATAAACATATCCTAGACTTTATCACAAACACAGATGTCTTTGCTTCACAGATCATTGATGAAACAGAGCCTCAAGAAGCAGAATTGGATCTAGAGGGTGTGCTGAATTTGAAGTCCAATACTATTCCAAAGGGAATGGTATAGTTAGAGAGAATTTTCGATATGGACAAAATTAGAGATCAAGAACAAGAGACAAAGAAAGAATCTATTAGTGGACAGTGTGACACTCACAATGTGGGTACTGAGGATAATGTAAAGAATATTTTCATTGGTAAGGTCTATACTCCTGAAGAAAGACAGGGGATAATCAAAGCCCTATACAATTTTCCAGATATAGTGGCATGGGGTTATGAAGACTTGAAGACTTACGATACATCCATCATAACTCATACTATACCTCTGAAGCCAGGCGCCAAACCTTTCAGACAGAGGCAGAGACCTATTAATGCACTGTTGGAGCCACTCATACAGAAGGAAGTTCAGAAGTTGCTGTCTGCCAGGATCATATTTCCTGTCAGGCATTCAACTTGGGTGGCCAATCTGGTTCCGGTAAGAAAGAAGAACGGTGAAATTAGGCTCTGTGTTGACTTCAGAAATTTGAACAGATCATCAGAAAAAGATAACTACCCAGTTCCCTCTTTGGATGAAGTGCTACAAGTGGTCAATGGATCGCAGATGATGTCCTTTCTAGATGGGTATTCAGGGTATAATCAAGTGATGGTCCAGTATGAGGACAGACATAAGACCGCTTTTACAACTAAGTGGGGAACCTTCGCTTACAGGAGGATGCCATTTGGGCTTATTAATGCGGGAGCCACGTTCCAGCGAGCTATGGACATTGCCTTCAAAGACATCATAGGGAAGTGCATTATCATTTACATGGATGATCTGACTGTTTTCTCCAAAAACAGAGGGGATCATATTTCAGATCTGCGTAAGGTGTTCCAGAAGTGCAGGGAATTTGGCATCTCGTTGAATCCCAAAAAGTGTATCTTCGGAGTCACAGAAGGCAAGCTGTTGGGGCACGTGATATCAGAGAAAGGAATTGCTATAGACCCGGAGAGAGTGGAAGCCATCCTGAAAATTCAGCCACCTGCAGCAAAAAGGAGATGAAGTCCTTCTTCGGTAAGATTAACTTTGTCAGGAAATTCATCACTGGATTTGCTGAGATTGTGAAGCCGTTAAATGCTATGTTGAAGCAAGATGCCAAGGTCGAGTGGACTGCAGAAGCGAAGGAGTCCTTCGCAGAGATTAAGAGAGCCATTGCCGATGCTCCAGTGTTGGTGAGTCCAGATTACAGTAAGCCTTTTTATATTTATTCCTTTGCTTCAGACCACTCATGTGCTGGGATGCTGACACAAAAGTCTGATGAGGGGAATGAGCATCCCATTGCTTTCATGAGTGCACCATTGAAGGATGCTGAGCTGAAGTACCCGAGTGTGGAGAAGCAAGCATATGCCCTGGTGCGAGCAGTGAAGAAATTTAGGCATTATATCCTCCGAAATAAGGTGTTTGCAATTGTTCCTGATTCTGCAGTTAAGTTGCTACTGATGCAAAACGAGTTAGGGGAGCGCAGAGCTAAATGGGTGACCATGCTTCAGGAGTATGACATTGAGATCCAGCCAATGAAGCTGGTAAGAGGACAAGGACTCACCCAAACCATGGCAGAGATGGGCCCTGAATTGTCTGTCCATAACTATAATGTTGAAGAAGTTTCCCCAGAGGGCTGGTATGATGATATAGTCTATTATATGCTGAATTAGCGAGCTCCTGGTCATCTTAATGCAGTTCAGAGGCGAGCTTTGAGATTGAAAAGTGATGGTTTCATGCTAAAAGAAGCTGTCCTATATAATAAGAATCACGAAGGTATTTATTTGAGGTGCCTTGGAAGACAGGAAGCTGAAAGGGTAATGAGTGAATTTCATGAGAAATATGGTACTGGTCATGGCTCGGCGATTGCTACCGCGAATCAGATTTTGAGGGCAGGATACTACTGGCCTACATTGTTTAAGGATGTCTATCATCACGTACAAACCTGTCACATTTTTCAGACTGCAGCAACAAGAGAAAGGTGTGCAGCACTTCCGCTCCAACCGGTCACTGAGGTAAAACCTTTTGCTCAATGGGGTATGGACTTCATAGGTCCCATCAATCCACCATCCTCTGCAGGACATAGGTATATTCTCACCATAACTGATTACTTTACAAGATGGACTGAAGCTTTTGCTTGTAGGCAGTGTACATCAGAGGTAGTAATTGATTTTCTTGAATCTGCCATTCTCAATCGATTTGGATGTCCTGTTGCTGTGGTTTGTGACAATGGTCCTACCTTTGCAGCTCTGAAATTCTCAAACTGAGCCTTTGATCATGGTATTGTTGTAAAGTTTGCGTCTACCATATCCCTAAGGGAATGGTTTAGCTGGTAATCCTAATAAGAACTCGCTGATCGGCCATCCAAAATTAGAAAGTTAGAGAGGGAATCTAAAGGGATCGCACACCTCGGCTCTGCTCTCAGCGCATCGCACTTGTGCTAAGTCCTCTATTAGTACCTCCTTATCACGAAGTGTACTGGCCCGAACTCTGCTTTCCTTTTATTCAACTCTTCTAAATCCTAACTCTACAGCTTTTATCAACCAAATATGATGAGTAGGACGATAGCTGTGGAAGCTAAGGTTGGCTGAATTATTGCACCTTGAGGAAAAACGAGACAATGCCCTTGAAAACTTTGCTAAACATCAGGGGGTAGTCAAGCGATGGTTTGATAGGAGAGCAAAAGTTAAGGCTTTTAGGATTTCTGACCTTGTCCTGTATTGGGATAAGCCACATGATCAAAAAGGGAGTCATGAAAAATTTGATAAATTGTGGCTTGGTCCTTACCAGATTGCCGAAATTCTGGGAGATAATGCCTTCCTCTGCTGACCTCAATGAGACATACCACTCACCATGAAACGGGCAAGATTCCGAAATATTATTTCACCCGGTCGCTCTTTCGTCCTTGGCGAAATAGTTAGCCTTAGGCTGTTGGCTCTGTTTGTCTGCTTCGTTTCTGGTTGGTGAGCAGGCTCTTTGCTTTGCTTTCTGTTTGTTAGAGGTGGTCCGGCGTTGGTTTGTTTGAGCCTTTATGCTATGCTATTCTTTTTGCTTTTGGTCCTTTTCCTTTGGGAATGCGCATCTCAGGATGGTAGCAAAGGACAAAGCCGGTCCAATGTTCCGCATTTCCCTTACAAGCTTTGATCATTTTTCCATAATACCGTGGTATGAATTCTTTAACCTATGTCATTTGTCCTTGGATTGAGACAAAGATTTTCTAGTTAGTCTGAACAGGAATATATTGGGGTCTTATACCTTTAATCCTTAATATACCTGAAGTTGTAAAAGTCCTTATAAGGTCTGGACAGGTGAAAAATATTTTTTCTGCTCTAGTGCCACTGTGGTTCTCAGCCCTGAGTGTGAACTTCACTGTTCATAGGTTGAATAAAATGAGTGAAAAAGAATGAAACATATAAAAAAAAAAGACAGAAAAGAAAAAAAAAGTGTATTGAGAATCATGCGGTTGGAATTCAACTTATCAGGGGGATCTGAATATCTCTACCGGGGCTATAGATGCCTGACTGGCAGTAGAGCTATGTTTAGGAGGACCACAGCGATAACCTCGTCGGGGCTATGGATGCCTGACTGGCAGCGAGGCTCTATCCAGGTTACTTTTAGAGTGAGAATCTTTACGTAGCCTGTTCATACCATGTCTGGTTCTTCTTGCAACTGAGGGTAGGTAATAAATGCATGTGCACACACTTAGACCCTGGTATAGGAATGTCTGACTAACTGGGAGTTTCTTTGTTTTACCCTAAGGGGGTGGCTGGGTATCTGAGTTGAAATCCTGAGTTCTGGGTTCTTGATTCCAGTTTGTCATCGAAATGCTCAGGAGCATTTCCCCAGCAGAGTCGCCATTTGTTGTGCAGTTTTTGCACACACGCCCCACTTGGAGTGGGGACCCTTTTTTTTGGTGTCTTGACCTTTGGTTCTATCGGATTTATCATTCTAGGGTCTTGACATGTTGGTCTTGCCCGCTTGGACCCTCCCTTGAGGTTGGAATTGAATGAAATTAGGTTTTTGGCCAGGTCCGGGTTTTCACCTGGATCCGGGATTTTCCATCGCTGGCAGATTTTTCCGGGCTCTGGTTCCTTGTCCGTTTCTGGCTGGATTCTCCGATTCTGGGTTTCTGCCTGACTTCGGGATTTTTCGGCCTTGTCGGATTTTCCTGGATTCTGCCAAAATCTCGATCTTCCTGATTTCCCCAGTTTCTGCATTTCTGCGGAATCCGTGTTTCCGCGCATTTTGGGATTTTCTGAAATTTCGCTTGGGGCTCGGGTTTCTGGACTTGTCAGAAATGTCTTGTCGCGCATTAATGGTTGAGGTACCTTTGCTCAGGTGGGTATAAGGTCGAATTTAGGGCATTTTGAGCATCATTCTGAGTTCACCTATTCACTTGATCTGCTCTGGCGATTTAGAATTTTCATTTGAAGCTTTGAGAATTGATCCTGGGTTGTTTGCGCGAGGATTGCTTGAGTGTTGGTGCTAGTATTTCTATTGCTTGGACGTGTTTGCCGCCTGGTCAATTTTCTGAGCTCGAATTCCGTTCGCTTTGATCCATGGTATGTATTCATTGCCCTTCCGTTTGCTTGCGTGGTGATTGAGGGTTTCTTGCCTTGGGTATCGTTGGATTTGGGTCGGCCCTTCATTTGATTTGATTTCGTATTTATAGAGTCGTGGTCTGATCCGTTTTGTTATGGAACCCCCATTTTCCGTGCCTTGTGAACTCCATTTGTCTGTGAGATGATATCCTTTAGACGGGATTCTGGGTCGAATTGCTTGCTTGTTCCGGGCGAAATGTGTCATTGTGACAAACTAGGGTTTCCTTTGGTGTTCGGCCCAGAACGAAGATTTTATTGTGCCTGAGCGGCCCTTGCCCCGTACCATGTTGGCAGCTTTAGGTAAATCCTTAGCTATAATCTTTAAACCTTAAAGCTTGTTCTGGTTTTAATGGCGGGTGGTTTGGCCATTCAGATTAGGGCATCTTTATTTTGATGTGGAGATTCATCCTTTGTGTGCTTTCGAGGGGTCTAAATCCTTTGCGCCATGGGTCTTGTTGCTTATCGTCAGTTTTGGGATCATTCGAGCTCGGGTCAGGAAGATCCTGTGATCATTCGAGTTTTGGTTCGCATCCATCGTTTTTCGGGTTTCCGAGGTCGTCGCGGAATTTCCTCACTTCTGGATTTTCCCGGTTTGGGTTTATTCCGCGGGTTGGGGTTATTTCGGTGCATTTTGAGTTGTCCACGAAAATCCATTCCATCCGGATTTTTTGGATTTCCTGTCTGGTTGTGTGCTTTGCGATATTTTGATGATAGGATTGGTGGAATGATTGTCTAATGATTATTTCTTGTTGCTAATGAGTGAATTTAACGATTATCCTTTGATTTTTCCATTTACACTAATGATCTATATGATTAATGATGCTTTGGCAGCAAGAATCCGTCTGGGTCGGATTTCTCTGAAATTCTGCCCCGACGGTATTTTCCCGGATTGCGTGATTTTCCCGGACTGTCTGATTTCTCCGGATCTCGATGGATTAGTAGTTAGCAATGGATTTTGATGGATTTACATGATTTGTGCTAACCTTTTGAATTGGAATATGAATAATAATTGGATTCTAATGACGATTTTTGGATGTGTAGGCCGAATCAAGCAAAGCTACTACTGGGAAGTCCAAAGGCGGTGCAGGGGCATCTTCGATTTCTGAGACAGAGCGGTTGAGACTGGATATGAAGAATCAGCTCCCGGAAAGCAGGGTGTCCTCCGTGTGGGCCGAGGTATCTGACACGAATGTTGGTGCCTGGCGCTATGAGGAGTTCAAGCAGAGAGCGGCTGAGAAGGAACAGTCAGCTTTGAGACAAGGAATGATGAATTCTGGATTAGTGCATGTGGCAGGGTTCCCTCCGGCGGTTCAATGCTATGAGTTAATTTTGGAATGTGCAAGACAATATGCGTTTGATACCCAGATGGTGGTCAGTACTGAGGGACGAGTCTTGGCAAACTTCAGTCCGGCTTCCATTGCGCGAACTTTCAGCATGCCTGATCTTCCTTCGGTCTGTGCTTTGAACATTGACACTGCCAGGACCTATTACGAGAATGAGCCAACCAAGGCTCAGCAGATCATCAATTCATGGCTGGAGAAGCCAAAATCTCACCACTCCAAGTTGCCCAAACAGCTGCATAGGGTGAAATTCAGGTCGGACGTGTATGATGCCATCACACTGTTGAGCAGGGTGGCTGGACTGAGAACTGCAGGGGTATTGGAGAATTGGATGGTCCATGTGATCACCAAGATGAGCCAGGGGACAAACTATCACTGGGCAGGACTCATTAGTGCAGAGATTGACAAACAACTGAGAAATGTCCTGGAAGCAAAGAAGTTTAATATGTCTTCTTACATTGTGTATGTGCTGGCCTTTTCCTACCCATACAAAGGCTTGACTCCGAGGGGAACCATTGGGCAGAGCATAATCTATGAGGTTTATCTAGAGCTGCATTTGGGACATAAGGATTACAGGAGGACAAATGATGCATTCACAATGCACATTACCCGGACACTTCAAAATGCAGAACATATCAGATTATCCGATGGAGCTAGGGGACTAATCAAGAACTACGGAGCATGGTTTATCCAGTTCCCTACATTCACCTACCTCCGGATTGATGGATGTCCAGTTGCCCCTTACAGGTTGCCTCGGTATCCCACTGACCATATTGTGCTGTTGGAGGTTGTGCGCCAGATTTGCGAGTTTGATGCAGTTGTGAAGAAGGAAAAGCACAAGACAGGATTCAGAGGAGACTTCCCTCTTGGGATTGGTGTAGGGGAAGTGTGCCCATCTATTCAATCGGCTCACACTGCAGGTGAGGAGTTGGCAGCTTATGGATTCTCTTTCCATTCGAAGAGAATAAACTTTGATATCACAGGAGAGGCCCAAAAGAGGGCGACCCAGGAATATAGGCATAAAGAGGACTTAGAAGACTACTGGGTCAATATCAAGGATGACCTTGATGCAAGGAAGAAGAGGTATTCCCGGCTGCCTATAGAAGCCATTAGACAATACAATGTTAAGTTGATTCCGGATCAGCTTGATGATGATGGAAAGTTGGTTCAGGACCATGTCTACGAGCCCATAAAAGACAGGTCAGTTGCGGACATTGATTGGAGTGAGCCCGAAGTGACAGAATTGGAGGACCTGATGGCTCATGTGTTGAGATTCACCTTTTCTTGGGTCAAGCATAAAGTCTGGGAGTTAGAGAATGCTAAAGTGGCTTGCACCTTTGACTTGATGGGGAATCTCAACCCCATGTCAACTTCTGAAGAATCCGGGGAAGAGGACCTCAAAGGGAAATCATCAAAGACCTCACCATTCAAGATTAAAGTCAGAGGTCCTAAAGGGGCTGAGCCTGCAATGAAGAGGAAACCAATTGGCAAACGCAGGTGGAAGACCCTGACCATCAGCAAGTCCTCGGATGAGGAAGAAACGGAGAAGGCTGAAGAGGAGGATGCTCCTCCACCGCCCAAGAAGACAAGAACTACAAGGACACTCAAGAAGAAGGAACAGACTGCTTCGGAGGATGAACCTCCAATTGTAGATGTGGAGAGCTCCGGAGGGGAGAAAACCAAGGTATATACTAGAAAATCAAGAACTCCTTCTCCTAAGGATGTGACACAGCAGAAGGACTCTCCTCCAACACAACCAGTTGACGAGCAGGACAAGCCTGTTTCCCCTCTGCTAAGTGCACCAGAACCGGAAAATCCAGAGGAACAGGGAATTAGCAGGGAGGCCGAGCAGTTCAAGGAAGGAACACTGTACAGTGAAGCGGCCGAGCTTGAGGAAGAAACAGAGGAAAGGCACACTTCTCCACTGGTGCAGTACGAGGATTCTCCGGAGAGTGAGAAAGGCCGCGGATCACCTGGGCTGGAGGAAAACATACCTGCTAGGACTCCATCACCAGTGCTTCAGGAATTGGGACTTGGGGAGGCTGATCGAGGCGAGCGGAGTCCAGAGAAAGAGGATGACAAAGCAACAACTGAGGAGGAGGTCGAGGTGACAGCCGCGGAGGAAGTGAAAGTGACAGAGGATCCGGGAGAAACAAGATCAGAAGGAATCCGGACAGACCCTGTAGCTCCGGACTGGGTGGAAAAGGAAATTGCCCAGAAGAAACAAGTAATTGTTGAGGACACTCCGTTGGATTGGGATGAAATGCTGTCCCAGATCGGCAAAGGAAAGAAGAAGAAGGTCGCTAAGGTGATTTCCCGGGTAGAAAGGGATGAAGCACACAACAGGGTAGTTCACATCGCCACCCCTGCAGCAGATAAAATGAGGGATGATATAACGGGCCAGGACTACAATGTCCAAACTATTAATCTCGGCCCGGCCTCCCTAGAGCAAGACATTGAGGAGTTTGAGGGGTCGAGTGCCATAATTGTTGACAGGCTGAAGAAGGAGACCCAATCCAAACGGGAGCTGAAGAGAGAAAACGAAAGATTGAGGAAATGTTTAGAAGAGGTAATGAAGCCTCTACAGTCTCTCCATCCATCCTCTTCTGCTACTCCGGGTTTTCTGCCTAGGGAGACAATCTCCGGAATTGAAAAGATGAAGGCCTCCGTTCAAGCTGCCACTGATTGGCTGATGGATGTCCAGACGAATGGGGATAATGCTATTAAGGAGATCTTGTCTGTGGGCAAGGATGCAGTCCGGGCAAAAGAACTGTTGGAACAGATCTTGTCTCAGGATAGGGGTGATGTAGATCTCCTGTTGCAGAAATCAAGGACTATCCTGGGGCATGGAAAAGAGCAGTTGGTTAAGGATGGAATCCTTCCCTCTTCCGGATTGGATGAACCATGGGAGTGGTTTGAGGCATTGCAGATCAGACAGAAGGCATTAAAGAAGATACAAAAATGAAGAAAGTCAATTGATGGTGACCTGACATCAGTTTATGACGGATGCATTGCCTTCTTTGAGGTAATGACAGGGAGGAAGAAGATAGCTCCCAAGTATTTGAGCCATGAGCAATTGAAGGAGTGGTGGCATGAAATTTATGCCCCGGATTCTGATGGAGCTGTCACCGCCCACTTACTTGATGATGCAGCCACATACTTGGCGGTGATGGATAGATACATGGCCAGTAAGGAAGACTGGATTAAAGTTGTCGAGCGGTCCAAGGAAGAGATAGATTCAATTAAATGTCGGCTCAAGGTTTTGCCATTGCCACCTATTGCTGAGCTGGATAGAATATTCTCGAGTGTCCAAGGGACGTCAGTGCAGAAGAAGGACAAGGGGAGTGGCAGTTAATGCTCAAGTTCGAGATTTGTGCTTCCCTATTATCATGGGGCATGCATTGGACCAGACTTCCTTGAGGACTGTGCCTTGGCCGACTTGGATGATGGCATTAAATGTGTGCCTTAGTTTGTTTCCTTGGCCGACCTGTTTTGGCGGTTTTATTATTTTGTAAAATGTTTGGCTGGGCCGACATGTTTTGGGGGAAATTTGATATAAATAGGCATTCTCGCCTCATTGTAAGGGTTAGACATTAATTAGCTAAGCAGTAATAGAGATAAGCAAGAGCAATAGTTAGATTTTCTTAGTCTTTTCTTGAAGCAAATACTGTATCAGAACGGTTGAATTGTTGCAACATTTGGTGATTAATACAATTGAAGACATTGTGGTTTTCCTGGTGAAATCCTTTGTGTTATTTCATCTTGCATGGTTCCTTTGTTCTATCTTTTAAATTGCTTGAAGATTTAGGGTTTAGTACTCAGAAGTAAATTAGTTTTGGTTGGATAAATGATGTTTGTGGTTTCATATTTGGAATGTTTGTAGCTATCTCTGGTCTATACTCCCAGTAACTATCTGATTGTAGTAGGCTGGTAAAGTCAACCTGGACCGTATATTCAGTGTGCTCAAGTTCGATTGTAGATGCAAGTCTATGATTTGAAAATTTAAATACCTCAGAAGATTGCACCGTTCTTGTAAGATTGCATTGTGGGTCGATCAGGAATTGGTTATTTGAGATAGGTCCATTCCACATATATGTCATTTACATTGCTTGTCCTTGCAGTAGTTTAAGTTTTATTACTTCCTTGCATCCCTACCTTTTGCTGTTTCTTTAATTATTCAGTTAGATTTAGGATTCAAGATCACCATATTGTCAAATCTGATAAATTGAAAGGATACAGTTTGCTTGTAGTAAGGTCCGATTGTGATTACCAGCATTTCACATTTTATCTGAGTTGTTTTATGCATTGTCATAACCTGACACCCGAGACCTTGGGGTGATTTTCAGTAATTTATTGTTGAAAATAACCTTTCGAGAGAGATAGAATATTGCATTCCTCTGAGTTGTTGTTGTGCAAAACACCATCAACACTAGTCTTTATGGTACTTGTTCCCATGGAAGATTTTTAGTCTTAGTTTGTCATCAACATCAAGATACATAGTTTCTAGATTATTTCATCATTTCATCTACTGTTGCTTCACAGATTCCAGGGTTGTTCTAGTTTGTGAGTTTTCCAGTGTTCTGTGGCATCGGGTTTGCTGTCACATTATTATGATTCTGCCTGAGTCCTTCAGTGACTCTCATTTTATTTCTTGTAGACAGAAGTATCTTTCCTTGCTTGTAGGGGGGTTCGTATGTTGTGTTTGATGTAAGAGATTGAATGTTGTTTTGGGTGTTGTTGATTCTTCTAATTTGGGGTTGTTAGGAGATCATACTTGATGCATCGTTGCACTTTGAGGTGTCGGTATAAGGACATATTATGGTTTAAGGTTTTCTCTTTTTATTCCATGCTTCCTTCCTTGAGGTTCATGTTCATCTGATTTGGGAGGATTATGGTGACATGTTGTAAGATATTACGTAGTTGTTTGTGTTGCATGTGTAGATCATTGTGATTATTCTTGGTACTTCATTATTGATTATTTATTACACCTTGATATAGTGTTGATTGGTAGACTTGATATGATTTGAAATTACCCATGCAATGGGAGTTCTAGGATATGTATGTTCTTCATTGACACCTATTTGATACAGGGAGCTTGTAATTGTAGTTTATGGGTTGCATATGTTGTTGGAATGAGTTTATTAATATTGATACCTAGAAGGTATGGATGGTTAGATGTATTAGCATGTGTTGGGGATGATGTTTTTGATCATGTGGGTTTTTCATTTTTGTCAATAGCTTGTTTGGAGCCTTTGTTATCACTTAGATTTTATGCTTGTGTTCTTGGATTGGTGCATCTTCACCTTGACATGTCCCTTTTCTTCCATAGGTGGCAATTTGGAGGATGAGAGGAGTTCTTGATTGAGATGGTGGCCACTTTGGTTTTATTGCAAGTATCTTGATAGAGCATGAGAGCATGTTGGAGATTCATGTGGTTGCATGTATGTCTATGATGATGTATTTCATTGATTGATCCCTTATGCAATGTATACAATAGGTGGGAGAATGTTGGGATATGGTGTTGTACACCATTTCATAAAATGTTGTATTAAATAATGTTGTAATTAATTACAACACCATTGCATAAAATGTTATATTATAATGTTGTAATTAAATAATTATTTAGTTGTGATGCACCTAAGAGGTGTGATTAATCACACTGGGTAATTATTTGGGAACCACTTTTTGTTGTATAGTAACATTGTATTATTATTTAATGTGGGAGACATAGGATAATAATTTAATATTGAGGAATATTTAATGAAGTGAAAACTTAGTACCTAGTATTAAATAAGGGGTTAGTGGTTTTGTATTCACATGGTTTTATGGTACATGGTTTTATCTTACCACTTGGTTGCATTTGTGTGAGCTCGTATCTATAAAAGCAAGCACATGTATAGTGGTTAAGGTTGGTTGGGTGAGTGAGCTGTCATTATTGAGTTTTTCTGAGTACATATGTAAAGCATGGCATGGAATGTGTGGATTCATGATTGGAAACATGGAGGATGCATTGGAGAGGCTTGATGTTTCAAAGGTATTCATTGTAACTATTGTAATGTTTTATTTTTGAATAATAGATGGTGTATGGATGCTTTTGGAGGAGGGATTTTTCCCTCATGAGGGTTTTCCCATGGTATATCTTGTGTTATCTTGCGGCTTGTCTATTTTGATCTATGCATTATGGTTACTTGCATGCATGTTTTTATCTCATGGGGTTATGTAGGAAATGGATTAAGAATGTGGGTATTATGCATTATTTCCTAACAACTGGCATCACTAGATTGAGTCCAAAATAGCTAAAAATGTAAAGATTGCCTATCATTTCATCGAATTTGGAAAATTTGTAAAAAAGGAAAAAAATAACAATAGGGACCTCTGTACAAAAATCCATATGACTATATGGATTTGGACAACCCTTGCTACATTAATTTTTCCTATGGCTTATATGTACGATTAGGTCAAAAACATTTCTAAAAAAATTAAAAGATTTAAAAAAAAAGGTCTTAGTGAAATGACATCTTGACACATCTTAGGTGGCTTGATCTTTTTCCTTGTCTTTATGGAATCATACCTACACTAGACATACTAGGGAGTAGGTCAACATGGGGTATTATCAATGATCATGTTGAAGGATTTATTTGTTTTAGTGTTGATTATGACACTATGTGTGTTATATTAGATACTGATTATCCACACACTTTAGACTCAACTTTGGTAGATCCATGGAGACCCTCATATCTCTCCATTTGTAGAATATCCTACTATAGATTATCTCATTCCTCTTACAGATGTAAATTGCATACTCTTTGATGACAATAATTTAGAGGAGCTTGAGTATATCATAGATCTTCCATGTTTCAATATTTTGGAGACTTGTCTTCATGTTCCCACTCTTCAAATTGAGACTCAATCTTCATCTTCTATTGTTCCTAATCAACATGGAATTTCTACATCCTTGGCCTCTATTTGTTCAATGCAACAAGAAATTCATCTTCTTCTAGACACAACTACATGGGATTCATATCTTGCAGAAATATCATCCTTGTTTATAGAGTCCTATATTGTGTATTTGGAGAATTACTTTGAGGAAATTCATCTCTCTTTATTAGTAGCCACATCATTGTTGTTGGTCCATCATATTCATTGTCTTTGGAGCTTGTTCTTCATTAGTTTCATAGGATCCTAGATTGACATCGGGTAAACCCACAAAAGTGGTTTACAATTCGAGTGAGGAAGGAAAAGTTGCAAAAAATGACCCCATGCAAAAAAATGGTTTTTGGAGTTCGAATGAACCCTTTGGTTTGAGTGAACCAAAAAATGGTTCAAATGAACCCTAGTTTGATTGAACCAATTAAATGAAAGGTCCCACCATTCCCGCCAAAAAACATAAAGAAAACAACTTTTGAAAGGGGGGTCAAATGAACCAAGGTTCAAATGAACACACCCTAGTTTTCCTGAACCCTCCTTTTCCCATCTTCTCACCCTCTAGCACCTAAAAAGTCCAAAATTTTGTGCTTCAAAGCTCGGGTTGAGGATGAAAATGGAGGAGACTTCACAAACCCAACTGGATGATGGTAGCCCTTAGAACAAGCTATCTAACAAATATAATTTTAATATGTTTTGGTTTTATTATGTATTTTTTTATATTATTAAACATAGGTTTTTCACCAAAAATCAAGCTCTCCAGGTTTTGCACATGTGGAAAAATAACAGATTATCAATTTTTTTTTTTGAAAAATATGAATGCACCAGATATTGAAGTCCTTGATTCAACAAAAACAATTGAATTTCGATACATACAAAAAATGTTATGCGTTATATAGTCTACCTACATCTGAATTGTAATTGGTTTGACTTCAAAACTTGATTAAAGAAAAAATATTCAATAAAACACTGTCTAACCAATTGTAAGCACTAGATATCATAGTTACAAATCTAAATTTGAAAGAATTATAATTTTATCCTTCATGGAAAAATATTTATTTGTTATATGGTGAGCGTCACTCCTTAAAAATGTTGTTTACCAAAAAAAAACTAGTTTTCAAAGGAGATGGAAAAAGAAGTGCAACCTGATTCCAAAATTTTTGAAAAAAATATATTTAGAATCTATAGGCAAAGTGTGACAAATCACTAGTTTGCATCATCTTCAAATTCTTCACAGTTTAGCCACTATGAGTGCCTAAAAGTGAAGATTTAGTTAGAAAAAATTATTTCAGTGTCCAGTTTGGCAAAAAATTATAAACCAGTATTGTGGGATTACCCATGTCATCTCATCCTAACATGTGGACACTTGATCAATTTTTAGAGGCACACATCATTTGGATTTGGATTCTTGAGTCTTCCATTTTTTGGAGTGTCTTCTCTAATCATGAGTGAATCTATTTCTTTCTAAGAGAAGAAATGTTGTTTGTAGGTAGTGGATCGTGTTCTTTCCTTAGTTGTTCATTATTGGAACAAGAGTTCTATCTTTATGGGGGATTTATATTCTTATTTTCTCTCTCCTATTGGGGGAAATCTATTGTACTTGTGTAAAAGAAGCAATCCTCAGGGGGTTACATTGAATCCTTCTTCTATCTTGCTTTTACTAGTGTAGTCTTTTTGTTTTCTCTCTTTTGGAGAGGAGTTTTTTTCTATGTTTTTTTCTCCTTTTCTTTGGTTATGAGAGATTTCATTTTTTTGTACTTGGGTAGCTCATGAGGCCTTGTAGTTGGAACCCATCCATACATCCATCTTACATCCTATATCATTTGTTCAATTTCTCCCTATGTTGATCTTAAGGGGGGTGTTGGAGTAATTAGAATAATCACCTAATGATTAATTATTAATTAATTAATTATTAGTTCCCTTATTACTTTAATTATTTAAGCTAAACGTATGAGTTCTTATTTTATTATTAGATTGACTAAATATAACACATGTTGCCTCATTGATTAGGATGGTGACATGTTTCAGAAGCTAATTTAATCCTCACATAGGGTTTTAGATCTAGGGCTTGTATCTCCTTTTCATAAGGATCAAAAATTCATTGTAATCATTTACATCTAGGTATTTTGTTCCATTCCTCAATACATTACAAGTTAATCTCAATATTAGATATTTGTGTAGATCAATCATTCTCTCTTGGTTGCATGAGAATAATCATTGCTTTGATCTCTCATTTGTGATAGGAGTTTTGGTTGCAAAATATTTCCAGGAACTATGGGGCTCACTATCAATTGCAACAAATATAGTATTGCAAAAAAACTCCATATATGCAATAGAACCTCACAATTTTGTCAAGTATAAATTTTTCTCTTTACCTATTTTTTTTGGTACTTTTGAGAATCAATTTTTATGTAGAATTACCTAGACCATTCACTTTATTATTTGTCATACACTTTTTTATATAAAATTCTATTAATTTAAAAATTAAACTTTGAAACTTGGAGAACATGTATAGAAGGCCAACAAATTTTAAGAGTAGTACAAATTAAAATTCAAGAAAATAAGATCATAGATGCGATTGATTCCATCAAAATTAAAACAAACATCTTCTCAACTAAAATATTTAACATGATGATATTATATTGAAACTTTAGTACTAGAAAAACAAATTATATGTCAAAATTACGTCTCTATAATGTATACATAGATAAAGACAAAATGTACATTTTTTCCCTCACACTTTTTTATTACTTCTAATATATTAAAAAGTAGAACATACATATTTTAGAAAACATATTCCACCTTATCTTTAAGAATATATTCAAAATGAAATCACATGTATTGAAAAAAATCACAAAAATAGATTGCCAACGACTTTAGAGTTGTAGTTACATTTGCCAACCACTATTCTTGCTTGTTTTCTTTTCCAAAGGAGGAAGATCTTGTTTGGATAATAAAAACAAGGCTTACAGTAAATGGACATGTTTATGAATTTATGCACATTTGGGTTCATTGGTTGAGCAATAAAGGAGGGATATCAATTTATACATATGAAAGTATTCTATCTTAGAGTTGAAATAAATCTTTTCATATCACATTGATAAACACATGTGGCCCTGTGAAAAAGGACTGATTTATCACAATGTACAAAGAAAAAGAATCCAAATATGGTACTCAATACATTTCCTTTTTTGTTTTGGTTTACTATCTTCAAGACTAAGTATAATAACATTCGTATGACATTTATATTTATAAGCTTTGATTATGAACTAAATATTTATTTGTTTAGCATAAAGGTGGCTTCAAATCCACAAAAGAATATAAAGTTGGTATTGATGGGGACATGGTATCAAATTTTCTAGTTCGTGCAAATCATATCATGTTTTCCACAAATTACTAGAACGTAAGCTTTACTGTTAAATGACATCATACTTAGAATAATATTATGTAGGCAGTCTAACGACAGAGGGAGGCTTTAAAATACATGGGGCATTCCTTAACTTGAAGCAATCAATGCAATCATTTGAATATTCTAAAACTTCATTGGCATGGAAGACTTCTGCAACTATTTTTCTGTCGGTGACGGATCCAAAATTGTTAAAATAAATAAAAGAAATTGGCTCAAGTTTTGTGTGACAGTTCTTGTGGTTTAGTGGAAGGTTTGGAATCCTTGAATTCTACTCTGCTGGGGAATTATGATTGATTGAATAATGTCGGAATATGGGTATTGTTATAGTCATATGAGAAGGATTTGTGATCTAATCAATGTGACCGTTGGCCAGCTAAGGTATAATGTTTCCATCATAGTCTGGACTCTAATTTCTCAATCTCCAACGTGTTTTTCCAGCCCCATGCCTCAGATTTTTTATATTTTTCAAATCTATGCTTTACGATTTCTTATATTTTGATTAATATTCTGGTTTAGTTAGTTCGGTCATTTGGTTTTTCTAATTGATATTTTAGTTGGAATTTTCGTAATTAATAATGTTAATGTTTGTTAGTATATTTGTCTTCATGTTATCGTTTAGTTAGTTGGGTCATTTGGCTTTTATAATTGTTGATTCTGTTGAAACGGACGTCAGAGTCATAAATAAAAATAATATAATACGAAAGGGACATTAAATTATTAACTGATTGTGTCATGAAGGAAAATATAATATGAAGTCAGTTTGAATGTATGATTTATTTATGACGAAGAGTAAGAGGGCGGAAAGTTCTGGATTCTCCGTTACCGCTAATAAATGTTGAAAGGCATTTCTATGGAAGTATATATATTAGGTAGTATATAGGTATAGTATATAGGTATGTTGAATATATTTATTTGAAAAACAATAATGATAGATATTATTATATTATATTTTAGATTTATTTTAAAATTATTAATGTTGAAAAATACTTTACAATGATAATAAGAGGTGTAGTGTAGGGTGTGAATATGTTAACACGGATTCTTTTATTTTATTTTAAAATTGACAATCATTTATTTATCAAAGTATTAATATTTAATAATAAATATAATACTAATTTTTAATAATATTTATAAATATAAGTCATTTTATTCTTTAAACACAAATTTAAAAATAAATAAAAGATAATTAAAAGAATAATTGTTCATATGAGTAAATAATTTATTAAAGTTATAGATTAAAATATCTTAAATTCATTTATTTAATAAGCAAGTAAGAAATGATTTATTTTCATAAAATTTTGGTTCTATTGATATAGTTGTATATTTAAGATGAATAAATACGTTAGTAAAGTATAAATAAAAATATCTCAAGTACATCTATCAAACAATCATTAATGTCTCTATTCTAGCTTTATTTTATTCACATTGTTTGCTATACTTTTATTTGAAAATTTATATTTGTTATGTAATTTTTTTATATTGTTTTACATTTCAAATTATTTTATTTACTTAAGAGTTATTTTATTTTACTTTATAATTATTTTATTTGTATTTACTAACAAGATATTTTGTAGTTTTAGTCTTTTTTAAATATATTATTCAATTTCGTTGGAAAATAAGTAAATACTAATTTTTTTGCAAATATAAATATTCAAGTTTAAAAATACTAAAATAGTTAATTTAAATTAGATTGTAAATAAATATTATAATAGGTTGAGTTTAATAAGTTGATAAAGTATATAAAATGTTAGAGTTTTTTAATTTGTGGTGATGGTGTAGTTGATGATTATGTAGAAGTGTTTGGTGATTACTCTCCAAAATTTTGAATATGGAAATTTGTAGTGGGATTTTCAAAATTGTCTTTAATATTTTTTGTTGTCAAACATGATCATGTGTAATTTTGTCCCTCTTACATGATTTTATTTCCCTTCCAACAATATTTTTGTTGATGTTCTTTTAAATTTTTTCTCTTATTCTAATATATATTTTAGCACTATAGTAGTGTTAGTTGACACTTTTAATATTTTTTCAAGTGCTATGATATAATTTTTCTACTCCTTAAATATTATTTAGGCCCCTTATGTTATTTAAAAAAAAAAATGAATGTATCGAAGATTCATAAGATTCCCAATTTAGTATAGCCACTACTACCGGTTCAACACTCTCTATAAGATCTAGTTGTTTTATGATGATCAAATGATGTTGCGGTCCTCTTGGATGCTATTTTATAATTGTCAATCTATTGGTGATTGCATTTAGCACACTAGGATTTTTTTCAAATATGACATCCTAAGCTCTAGATTCATATAATTGTGCATGTAGGCAAATGTAGAATTCCCCTTGTGAGAGAGAATTAGCTTATGATGAGTAAAATTTAAGTTCAAATAAGGTGGAAATAATCACATGTGTAATTATAGCGAACAAAATAATGCCTACACTTTAGACTAGGGTGAGAAAACTAATGGGAATTTATAAGACACTTTAGTCTTTACTCTTTCTTTATTGTAATAAAGGCTTTGTACACATATATTTTGTAAGTTTTCCTTTGATCTATTTGTCCTTGAAATCCTATAAAATAGAAACTCTAGTCCTTAACTAGCTAGTATTTCCTAGACAATCTCCCCCTAGAATCAAGTTTATGAATTTGAGGTTATCAACATAAAAAAAATGATCAAAGGGCTATATAGGCATTGGTCTAAAATGGCCCCTTCAAAGAATGAGTCTAATGAGGAGCATCCATATTGCATGATTTGAAAGGAACTAGGCCACCTTCACACAAGAAGGAAAAACAAGTTGAATTTACACCACAATGTTAAGAGGGGGGAGACTAAATTTTTCTCCTTAACAAGCCTATAATGCACTTGACTCTTATGCAACCACCTTCCACACATATTTCTTATAAGGTGAAATTATTACAACACATGATCCAAGCCCCCTAAATGTTGTATAACAAACCAAGGCACTAAAGTAAGCCCGGGAAAAATATTTTTTAAAGAGAAAAAATTATAGAGAAGATGTCATAATGAGGTGTGCTAAAGTTAGAATCACATTTGTTGATAGGTGGTTGAAAATATTCCAAGAGAAATAATAGGAGATTCTCCCAACCATTTAAATGACACCAATGTTGGTTGAGAAAGGTAACTAATCCATCTTAGTATTTGTTAGAAGATCAATTACTATTAACACTTTATATATAACCAATCGAAAATTAATATCTCCAAAACTCTTGCTCAACTGACAAGTCTCCATTAGAGTATTGTTGTATTGTTATGCTTCTAATCCTTCGCGATCACTTTAATCAAACCTACAATTAGAACCTGGGAGTCACCTTGATTGATTAACTTTTGACACCTTAGAAAAGAAGTCATCTTAAGATTCTCTATCCAAATTGCCTAACCACCCAATCAAAACTTAACTTAAAAAACTCTTCTTCAAAAACTGCAAATCATTTAATTTAATAATTAATTGCCCCATTTAGAAAAACATAATATTTCAAATAAATTATAATTATCAAAATTTTGTTAGCATTGGTTTAGGTTTGCATAAAACTATAGTGTACGTTGTTTTCCAAGACTGCAATTTTGTTTTATCTGTCCTTATAATCTAAATTTTAAATGTCCACTACTAAAAAATAGTACCTACACGCATAATGTAAGTTTGAACTTTATGGTGCAACTTCATATCACTGACCCAGAAGATGTTCACATATACAGAAAAAAATGTCCACATATACCGAAATACACACAATCTATAAGACTACCATCGAAAACAAATAAATTTTCCACGTGCCATGAAAAGATTGGTCTGCTAGATGTGACGTGGTGGGGTCGAGCAACTTGCCGGCAACTTACCTCAGCCTCGTTTATGTTGCATTATTTTAAGCCGGATGTCTGGGGGAAGATTTTGGCCTGATAAATAGGCAGACATGAAACCCGAATTCCTGCAAATGAAAAAAGCCTTTCTGTCCAGAGCTTGTGACACAAAACCATAACCATGGGCTGTCATTCATGTTGCCAAAAGCAGAAATTCAAGAAAGGTTTATGGTCGCCTGAGGAGGATCAGAAATTAAGAGGCTATTTGATGAGATATGGCCATGCTGGCTGCTGGAGTGCTGTCCCAAAACAGGCAGGTGAGTGCACTGTTTTCTCCATCCTATATCTTTTATTCTAATTCTTTGATATGATTAAAGAACGATCAGTTCCCAGTGATTCTTCTCCATCAGATCGCATAGTTTGTTTTGTGTGATACAGGGCTCGAACGATGTGGGAAAAGTTGCAGGCTTCGTTGGATAAACTACTTGAGACCAGGTTTGAAAAGAGGTGCATTTTCACTGCACGAAGAAAAAGTTATCATCGAAGCACACACGGTTCTTGGAAACAGGCGAGTTTTGAATCATTGAGTGTGATCTGAAATGTTGAATGAAAAACATACATAGTTTAATCCAAAATCTTGCATTCTAATTAACTTCATAAACTGTGAAAAGCTCATATGAATTACAAGTGCATGAATAATAGATCTCTTTCAATTTAATGTTGAAAATTACTGAATATCTATTCTACCAAGATCACCTGAAACATCATCCGAAGATAGATTGAAACCTTCAGGATGGAAATCCCAGATCCTAAAATAGATTGAAGAGCACTGAACACTGTTGATTCTTTTGTTCTTATTTCAATTGTGATCAAAATGAGCTAAAATTATAATATTTCAATCTGAGCCATGGCCTTTGTAGATTGATTGCTTTCCAGTTAATACTGGGGTGAGTTTCAGTTCAAGTTGAATTAAATGGAGTTTATTATCTACATGCAGGTGGTCACAGATAGCTGCCAGATTACCAGGAAGAACTGATAATGAGATCAAGAATTTCTGGAATTCAAGCATCAAAAAGAAGCTCAAGCTAATGGGAATCGACCCTCTGACTCACAAACCTCTAACAGAGAACAGCAGCTGTACCGAGAAAGATTCAGATGATAGCAAATCTGCACCATCAAATATGCATCCAGCACATGTTTTACAAACAGAGCCTCATTTTCAGGTTTCATTTCTGCTTCCAGATATGCAAGATACCACAGATTTGAGTAACATTGGCATAGAAGATTCAATGCCATCTTTGAAGAGTGAAGAGGAAATGGATCAGAATGAATTGTATGGTTTGCCCAATTCCAACTGTGGTGGCTCTCTGCCAAAGATACTCTTCTCAGAATGGTTATCACAATCATCAACAACTCTAAGCAGTCAGGAGAATTCAGAGCACAGCAATTCTGTTCATGATTACCATGTGTTCCAAAACATTGCATTTCCTTGCCATGATCATTTCACAGGGCTTGAGAGCTCTTCCTCTGTTGGGGTCAGTAATATTATTCCTCAGCTAAAGTTGGAATTGGGAGAAATACAGTCCTCCATTGATGAAGATCAGTTATCCAAACAGTGCATAACCCAGATGACATCTGATATAGTTTCTGGTAATGTGGGTTTTAATTGTGAGGATGTTTATGATTTTGGTTCAGTTTCTGAGTACCAGAATGTGTACAACAAAGAGGAAGGTGATTACAGCAATTCTGTTATGATGTCTGATATCTCCATCAGTCAAGAAAACCTTTCATGTTATTCAGTAAAGACAACTGTAGCTAAGGATATGGGTGTCAGCACTGAGTTCTGGGATAATGGAAGGGCTAGCAGCAGTAACAGTAGCAGCTACAATAACCTCCATGAAATAGACAATGCAGAACTGTTTTGGAGATAGATGTTATTAAAGGTTAGCAATAATCATCTGGGGATTGGATGGAAAAGAATAAAGAATAAAAGCATTCAGAATCTTGTTCCATGGAACCCATCATTTGCCACTGCAAAAATCAAAATTTGATTGTTATTATGTAAAAAAATAAATGAATAACTAGACGTTTTTTTGTTCTGTTTGAGTTTTTGTCAGCTTCTATTTCTATTACAGTGGACTTTCAAATGATAGAAAACCATTCTTGCCATTGCCTGCAGTTTGAAAGAACAAAAACTGTATTTTATTGATTTTTAATTTTAATTTTTAATTTCATTGACTACAAAATTCCATTTGATGTGATAGCAATAATCATCTATGCAACGATTAAAATGGAAAAAAATGAAAAATATGCTATTTCTGCCCAAGAAAACTTAAGTTCCACCTAATACTACCAAAGATATATTGATTATCAATCATTAAAATAATCACCCCAATTAAGAAAGTCTATATTTCTCCATTAACTAGCGGTTGTGCTACATGGATGTAAGGGTAAATTTCTGTTGGATTAATATTGTATGCATTGATTATTTTTGGTTGGAAATGAGGGAACAACATGGTGTGCGCAATCTAAGAGTATGCACCCGGACTTGGGAAATTAACTGTTCATCATCTAAGGGTATGTGCCCGGAATTCTCAAATTTATCTAGGCCATAGTCTTCGGATATCCACTCGGAGATGTCAAATTTGTATAAAGTACTTAGTACTATCATGGGTATTGTTGTTACGTGGGATTTTCAATCCTTGTCGGTACTAACAACTTAGGTTTTTAGTGTAGTGGTAGTTGGTCTGTGTTAACAAAAGTGGCGATTCTGTTGGGGAGGGCTCGACTTCCACTCTTGACACTCTTTCTGTCTCGCAATCGACCTTCATCGGTACCCCTTAATCTCTCTGATGTTGCCCTCGTTGGCAACTTAGGCTTTTGGTGTAGTGGCAGTCAGTCTTGTTAACAGGTATCTACTAGACTTGCCCAATTTACATAGGGCATGATATTAGTGCATGCATTTGAATTTGAGATATTCGCTTAAGCTATGATTATAGGTTATTTACTTAGACTTGCTATGATTATAGGTTATGTACTTAGACTTGTTTTAAGGTATGTCATTGGATTTATTAAATTTGTTTGGACTGCCATTTTTAAGGTATATATTCAAACTTTTAAATTTGTTTAGGATTTTTTTGGTATATATTTATTTGGATTTTGTAAAATCTATTTGGGGCATGATCTTATAGTATAATTAGACTTGTCAATTAATTTGGGATGTGATCATGGAGTATTTATTTAGACTTGTCAAATTTATTTGGCGTACTATCTTGGAGTATGCATCTAAATTTGTCATATTCATTTAAGGTACAATCTTCAAGTATGTTCTTGGACATATCAGATTTTCTCAAGATATGGTCCATAGTGGGGCCTTTGTGTTAGTGTAGGTTTTCTATTTTCCTAATTTTTTATTTAAGCTTTCTTAGGTTAATAAAATAGGTATTAATATGAGTGGAGTTAGTTGTCGATATCCTTCATAAGAGTTTTTTTAATTTTTGAATGCTTTTGTTGTACTCTCCCTATTGATTGTATTTTTCATGTTTCCCTTTTCACATAATCTATATATACTCTTTCTCCTAGCTTGTATGTTAATTTCTATAACTTCATTCTTTTGAGATTTCTTAATGTTATTTCACCTTTTCAAGCATTTGCAATTTTCTTATTAGATTCTAACTCTATAATATTATTTTTATCTTTGATGATATATATTTGTAGTTTAATAGTTTATATTTCTTACATTAAAGTATATAGGTTTTTGTAATATCTTGCATACAATGTTTTGCAAATATTCTACTAACACAACAATACACAACAAAATTGTAGGATAATGTTAATCCTCAAATACTCTCTAGATGATTCAAAATAATATAGAGAAATATCCACATAAAATTGGCAATTCCTCATTCAATCCTGCAACTAAATTTGACAATTTTTGCACATCAAGTTTATGAACCTCTTCTTCTATTCATATGAATGATTAATTATTGCATAACTATGCTACAATAAAAATAAATATCCAACAACAACAACAAAAACTAGAAATACACCCACAACCAACAAACTGCATAAAACCATTAAAACTACTTAACTAGTCAACACTAAAACTACACCAAAAGAGCCTAAAATGCATGCAACATACTATAATTTGTTTCATTTCTTACTTTTGCAAAAAAATGGACTATTATTATAGTCATTATAATATTGTCAACATCTCATATAAACCTAAAAAAAAAAAAACTACTAAAGAAACGTTGACAATCTCACTAGAATATCACATGAAACACTACCAAAATGCACCCACTTAAAATGAATTCTACAACTCCAAGAAATGGTCTTGAGAAATGATATACTAAAAAAATACACACCGCACAACAAAAAAAACACTTACAACAAATCTAGAAATGAAACTGAAAAGCAACACCTGCATATAGACACACCATACTGAAACTAGTCGATCTACAACAACCTAATAAGCACCTTCACACACCTTGGATGAGAATTCCCTCTTGAATAAAAGAGTTTTCATCCTTTGAATCCTAAAAATCATGGTTTTTCATCCAAAATCCATAATCCTCAATGGATTTTTGTCCACAAAATGATATTATAGAACATAGAATTCATATAATGAAAAGTCGTGAAGTTGAAATGGAAAAAATATTTTTTTTTTTTGGAAAAAGAAGACTAGCCACTATAATAGACTAATTTAATTAAAGAATGTACATAAATCGGATTCAATGGGCATACCGAGAGGAAAGAATCCAGAAAGAAAACCTCTAGTTATAGCCCTTAAAAGAGAATTTTTTTTACATAATTTGAGTATAAAACTCAAATATTTACAACTGATCTTGTCCATGATTCTATATGCTATTATATATCCACCTGATATATTAGCATTTACAATTTTATACTAGTCTATTTACATATTTTCAAAACTACCATCTTCCTATTACATCACATATACAACTCCTTTGTATATAAGATATACAATATCTTTCATAGGCTGCCAAAATTCATAAACAAAACTAACCAAAATTTGAAACAAAATTTTACCATATACCATCAAACTCTTCATTCTTCAATCTGCATTTGCTCATCCGAATTCTTGCCTTGCTCACCCTAGTCTTCTACATAATTTATAGCAACATTTATATCTGGTACTTCAGGTATTGGTCGATTTTGGTACATATTCTGCACCCTTGAAGTCTCTCCTTTCATTACTGATTGATGTTGTGAACCTGAAGATGTTGCATGAATACAATTATGATAAAGCAAAAATGAAACATAATGATACTTTTCTCTAAAGCACTCTGAGATTTCTATTCCCACATGAATAATATATCTTGCTAAAGCCCTGTTAAGATGAATAGGATCAGTCATCTTCAAAGACTTCTTGAAAGCATCATAAACATTAACAAACACTTTGTTATGAGGCAAGAAATGTGGTGGAAAAATTCCACCAACATAACCTTCCCCCACACCAAAAACGTATTTTTGTGCACATTCTTCAAGTGCCTCATTCTGCAGAAACACATCATGAACCATTTTTTCTGCTATTACCTTGACAAAATCTAAACACTACAACATATCCAACAAGTTAGATATGAAAATTGATAGAATATTTGAAGGATAAATCAATCTCCTTGTTTTAGGATGAAGAACTTCTTTCCCAACTATACTTTTGAGACATCTGTAATCACAAGGGCACCTAAGTTTAAAAACAATTTGCAACTGAGGTTCTTCTAAACTTCCAGAAAAAGGCCTTTCCCATATTTGCACTAGAAACCAAACTTTGTAGTTCTTCCGCTGATAATCCATCAGATTTGAACTTTTCAACTTTTGTAGAGAAGCTTATCAAACAATAGTGTATATACTATATGGCAAAAAAGGCTGCTTTGGCCAAATAAATAGACAATTTTAGCTTCCCTATCATGATGTTTCTGAGCTGCGAAGGTACAAAAATCCACTTTCCAAGCAACATGACGAAATTCAACTCATGCTAAATATATTTCACACACCATCATCTTAAATGAGGATATCTCATAGAATTGCTAACCATATAAAAAAAGAATTAGCATGTTTAAAATTGATGAATTGCTAACACCTGTATACTGTTCGTATGATTGTGCAACCTTTGAAAGGACTAAGAAAAGTAACCATGAGTACTACATTCGCAAGGTGGCAGATCAAATATTCCTCTATGTACTAAAAATTACGAACAAGCTTAATCCCATACTTAAGTTCCACATACCTTATTTGATAGCCTCAAAGTATACTTATATCCTTCTAGATTTAATTCATGTGAAACTAATATTTCAAAGTAATGTGTACCTTACATTGCATACACATTATTGGCAAGATGCCACCTCATTTGTACTAATCCAGTCGTTGTATCACAGTTTGCTTACATCACCTTAGTGATTTTTGATGATATCATTAGGTGATTTATTAACAACATATAAAATCTCCCAGCACCCACATACGTAGCTGGCAATTACACATGTGATAATGGATCCTTTTCCCGTGCATCATTTATTTTACATTTTATCCACAATTGGCATACATAATTACCAATTACCCATATATTGATGACACATGTGTAATTAATAGTTACCTATGCATAAAAAGCCACTCCTTTTTCCATTTTTCCCCTAGATCAAAAAGAATTGACCACATCTGTAACTGCCAGGTACATATATGAGGCTAGTTTTTATCAAAACTTTGAGAATTTTTCCCAAATAACAATTTTTTCATTCACAAATATAACAAACCCTATCCAAGTATTAGTGACATATGTGCATATATTAAGATCAGTGAATCAACCTTTATATTCCTCATTGGTTATTAGAGCTTCCAGCTCTGGACACATTCTTCCAATTTCTGCCATATGAGTAAATATTTCAACTTTCTGATTACATCCATGGTTTGCCAAAAAATCAGCCACCTTATTACCTTCTCTATAAGTATGTAAGATTTGATCATTTCCTATTTTGTCAAGCAAAGACCAAATCTGCTTAACAATATACTCCAAAGCCCAATTTTGAACTTTACGATCTCTACATGCATTGATCAAAATTAAGGAATCATCCTCCACTTGAATCATAGGAATTTTAAAAATAAGTACTAATTTCAAGCCCTACAAGAGAGCCTAAGCCTCAGCCGCATTATTAGTACCATATGGTAGTTTTATGATTTGGCACATAAAACTATACCTCTATGATCTCTTAAAACCACCCCTGCTCCAGAGATACCTTGATTTCCCCTAGAGGCTCCATATATGTTCAAATTGAAAATACCAGATGGAGTAGGTAACCAAACAATGGCATTTTTGTCCACTTTTTGAATATGTTGATGAAGACTACCTTTGAAAGGCAAAGACAAAAAAGACCAATTGTTCAACATGCTTGAATCCCAATCAGTAAAGAGTGAATTAACTTTCTTTACCTTATTGACATATGCATTTACTCTCTTAGAAATAGACCTTTCTAGTAATAACAACATTTGATCAATAAACAATTTCTCTTTCCTAAAGATACATTTATTTCTTGCCCACCAAAGAGCCCATAACATAGATGATGGAATTATACACCAGATACATGAAAAGAAGGAAGACTTATACAAGTGTGGCTAGCTTGTAAAAAGCTTCCAAACTGTGTTTGGTAAAGTAGTCACCCATTTCACCTTACCAATCACAAACATCCAACAAATTTGTGCAACTGGATAGTTAAGAAAAAGATGATTAATGTGTTCCAATTCTTTTTCACAAAGCACACATTTAAAAGGAGTTGCAATTCCTAACTTAGCTAGTTTGTCACTAGTAAGAATTTTATTTTGAATTGCTAACCAAGAGAAACAACCTTCTTTAGGTAAAAATTGTGAGTTCCAACAAAAACTATATGCTCTTTGGTCTAAAACTTGAAGAGCTTGTGAAATTGATTTATAGCCTTCTTTAACTATGTAACTACTAGTTTTTGATTTTGACCAAATCAGTTTGTCTAGTTTGGATGAAAAATAAACCGATCTTTCTTGCAGAATAGATGAAATTTGGAGTTTTTGATTAGCATCTATTGGCTCATTGGAAAAGTCTTTCCACATAACTTTACCCGTTAAAACATCCACTTGTTGGACATAGTCTTTTACTTTTGTTCCCCAAATTTGGAACATTGTTAAAGCAGAATTTCCAAAATTAAAGTCTATAGCTATATTTTGATAGCCATTCCAAGAGTCATGCCAAAATAAGGCTTGATTACCATCATTAACTTCCCAAGTTAAATGTGGTAAAATAACCTTTCTGTAGGAAAATAAAAAATTCCACATTGTAGACCCCAAGGGTGTATTTTCTACAGTTAAAATTCTAGATGGACAATGATTATCCAAATATTTACTCTGCATGAGATAACACCATTTTTTAGATGGTTTTTCATACATTTTCCAAACCATTTTGGCACCTAATGCTTGATTTCTATGTGATAAATTCAGCAAACCTGCTCCTCCTTTCACCTTCTCTAAACACATAGTTTCCAAAGATATCAATGGAATTTTTTTTTTTGCTATCTAAATTCCCAGACCACAAAAACTTTCTAATTAGTTTTTGAATTTGAAATATGATAGATTTAGGAGATTTTAAAACTGACATAGAGTAATTGGGAATTGATGAGATCACAAATTTTACCAGTAAGATTCTACCTGCTAGAGATATCCATCTTCCTTTCCATGCCAAAATTCTAGATTGGATAGTTTGAATGATTTTATGCCAATACGTAGTTTTATTCTATCATGTAAAGAAAGGAATCCCAAGATATTTAAAAGGTAAAAGAGCTTGCTGGTATCCAAAAAAACTTACTAATCGATTCTCAATGACAGCTGATATATTAAAAACATAGATTTTGGATTTTTCTTCATTTACTTTTTAACCTGAAGCTCTTGTATACTTATCGAATAAATATTTAATATGCAAAGCTTTAGCAATTGTTGCTTTTCCAAAAAACAAAGTATCATCAACAAAAAGAGAGTGGGTTACCGATATATTAGTGTTTGGGATAGAAACACCATGAACAAGCCCTTGCTCATGAGCTTTATGGAAAGATCTACTCAAGGCTTCAGCTAAGATTATAAATAAAAAAGGGGAAAGAGGATCCCCTTGATGAACTCCTTGGGAAGATCCAAAAAACCCAACTATAGACCCATTAAGTAAGATAGAAAACTTAGCTCTTGACAAGCATGCCATTACCCACTTACACCACTTCTAAGAAAAATCAAATTTCAAAAGCACCTATTTTAAAAATGACCAATCAACTCTGTTAGCTCTCAAAAATGTAAGTAGAATACCTCAAGAGGTTTCCAATCTCTTGATATGTTTCAGGGTAATAGTCAAGGCCAAAATATTTAGACCTTCTACTCTTCAGGTGCTGCCAGACCTAGGCAGGTGTACCTATAATAATGAAGCAGACTTGACCTATGTTCATTTCCTAAAAAAATTTACCCACACTCGAAAATAGGAGTGGATAAATGAGTTTAAATTTGGTATAAATTGTATAAGCAATATCAAGGAAAAAATAAAAAATGTTCATATGCAAAAATGAATGAAATTAAACAGTGAAATAACAGAGACTAGTGCCTTATTGGGTATACGAAGTCAAATGAAAATTTGAAGTGAGTTGTAACCATAATATTATAATAGGTTGAGTTTAATAAGTTGATAAAGTATATAAAAGGTTAGAGTTTTTTAATTTGTGGTGATGGTGTAGTTGATGATTATGTAGAAGTGTTTGGTGATTACTCTCCAGAATTTTGAATATGGAAATTTGCAATGGGATTTTCAAAATTGTCTTTAATATTTTTTTGTTGTCAAACATGATCATGTGTAATTTTGTCCCTCTTACACGATTTTATTTCCCTTCCAACAATATTTTTGTTGATGTTCTTTTAAATTTTTTCTCTTATTCTAATATATGTTTTAGCACTATAGTAGTGTTAGTTGACACTTTTAATAGTTTTTCAAGTGCTATGATAATTTTTTTCTACTCCTTAAACATTATTTAGGCCCCTTATGTTATTTTTCAAAAAAAATGAATGTATCAAATATTCATACGATTCCAAATTTAGTATAGCCACTACTACCATTACAACACTCTATAAGATCTAGTTTCTTTCTGATGATCAAATGATGTTACCGTCCTCTTGGATGCTATTTTATAATTGTCAATCTATTGGTGATTGTATTTAGCACACTAGGATTTTTTTTCAAATATGACAGATCCTAAGCTCTAGATTCATATAATTTTCCAATGTAGAAGTCCCCTTGTGAGAGAGAATTAGCTTACGATGAGTAAAATTTAAGTTCAAATAAGGTGGAAATAATCACATGTGTAATTATAGCGAACAAAATAATGCCTACACTTTAGACTAGGGTGAGAAACTAATGGGAATTTATAAGACACTTTAACTTCTTAACTCTTTATTTATTGTAATAAGGGCTTTGTACACATATATTTTGTAAGTTGTCCTTTGATCTATTTGTCCTTGAAATCCTATAAAATAGAAACTCTAGTCCTTAACTAGCTAGTATTTCCTAGACAATCTCCCCCTAGAATCAAGTTTATGAATTTGAGGTTATCAACATAAAAATGATCAAAGGGCTATATAGGTATTGGTCTAAAATGGCCCCTTCAAAGGATGAGTCTAATGAGGAGCATTCATGTTATATAATTTGAAAGAAACTAGGCCACCTTCACACAAGAAGGAAAACCAAGTCGAATTTACACCACAATGTTAAGAGGGGAGAAAGTGAATTTGTCTCCTTAACAAACCTATCATGCACTTGACTCCTATGTAACCACCTTCCACACATATTTCTTATAAGATGAAATTATTAAAACACATGATTCAAGTCCCCTAAATGTTGTATAACAAATCAAGGCACTAAAGTAAGCCCAAGAAAAATATTTTCAAAGAGAAAATTTTATAGAGAAGATGTCATGATGAGGTGTGCTAAAGTTAGAATCACATCTGTTGATAGGTGGTTGAAAATATTCCAAGAAAAATAATAGGAGATTCTCCCAATCATTTAAATGACACCAATGTTGGTTGAGAAAGGTGACTTTAACCCATCTTAGTATTTGTTAGAAGATCAATTACTATTAACACTTTATATATAACCAATCGAAAATTATTATCTCCAAAACTCTTGCTCAACTGACAAGTCTCCATTAGAATATTGTTATGGTTCTAATCCTTTGCGATCCCTTTAATCAAACCTACAAATTTTATAACCCGAGAGTCACCTTGATTGATTAACTTCTTACACCTTAGAAAAGAAGTCATCTTAAGATTCTCTATCCAAATTGCCTAACCACCCAATCAAAACTTAACTTAAAAAACTCTTCTTCAAAAACTGCAAATCATTTAATTTAATAATTAATTGCCCCATTTAGAAAAACATAATATTTCAAATAAATTATAATTATCAAAATTTTGTTAGCATTGGTTTAGGTTTGCATAAAACTATAGTGTACGTTGTTTTCCAAGACTGCAATTTTGTTTTATCTGTCCTTATAATCTAAATTTTAAATGTCCACTACTAAAAAATAGTACCTACACGCATAATGTAAGTTTGAACTTTATGGTGCAACTTCATATCACTGACCCAGAAGATGTTCACATATACAGAAAAAAATGTCCACATATACCGAAATACACACAATCTATAAGACTACCATCGAAAACAAATAAATTTTCCACGTGCCATGAAAAGATTGGTCTGCTAGATGTGACGTGGTGGGGTCGAGCAACTTGCCGGCAACTTACCTCAGCCTCGTTTATGTTGCATTATTTTAAGCCGGATGTCTGGGGCAAGATTTTGGCCTGATAAATAGGCAGACATGAAACCCGAATTCCTGCAAATGAAAAAAGCCTTTCTGTCCAGAGCTTGTGACACAAAACCATAACCATGGGCTGTCATTCATGTTGCCAAAAGCAGAAATTCAAGAAAGGTTTATGGTCGCCTGAGGAGGATCAGAAATTAAGAGGCTATTTGATGAGATATGGCCATGCTGGCTGCTGGAGTGCTGTCCCAAAACAGGCAGGTGAGTGCACTGTTTTCTCCATCCTATATCTTTTATTCTAATTCTTTGATATGATTAAAGAACGATCAGTTCCCAGTGATTCTTCTCCATCAGATCGCATAGTTTGTTTTGTGTGATACAGGGCTCGAACGATGTGGGAAAAGTTGCAGGCTTCGTTGGATAAACTACTTGAGACCAGGTTTGAAAAGAGGTGCATTTTCACTGCACGAAGAAAAAGTTATCATCGAAGCACACACGGTTCTTGGAAACAGGCGAGTTTTGAATCATTGAGTGTGATCTGAAATGTTGAATGAAAAACATACATAGTTTAATCCAAAATCTTGCATTCTAATTAACTTCATAAACTGTGAAAAGCTCATATGAATTACAAGTGCATGAATAATAGATCTCTTTCAATTTAATGTTGAAAATTACTGAATATCTATTCTACCAAGATCACCTGAAACATCATCCGAAGATAGATTGAAACCTTCAGGATGGAAATCCCAGATCCTAGAATAGATTGAAGAGCACTGAACACTGTTGATTCTTTTGTTCTTATTTCAATTGTGATCAAAATGAGCTAAAATTATAATATTTCAATCTGAGCCATAGCCTTTGTAGATTGATTGCTTTCCAGTTAATAGTGGGGTGAGTTTCAGTTCAAGTTGAATTAAATGGAGTTTATTATCTACATGCAGGTGGTCACAGATAGCTGCCAGATTACCAGGAAGAACTGATAATGAGATCAAGAATTTCTGGAATTCAAGCATCAAAAAGAAGCTCAAGCTAATGGGAATCGACCCTCTGACTCACAAACCTCTAACAGAGAACAGTAGCTGTACCGAGAAAGATTCAGATGATAGCAAATCTGCACCATCAAAGATGCATCCAGCACATGTTTTACAAACAGAGCCTCATTTTCAGGCTTCATTTCTGCTTCCAGATATGCAAGATACCACAGATTTGAGTAACATTGGCATAGAAGATTCAATGCCATCTTTGAAGAGTGAAGAGGAAATGGATCAGAATGAATTGTATGGTTTGCCCAATTCCAACTGTGGTGGCTCTCTGCCAAAGATATTCTTCTCAGAATGGTTATCACAATCATCAACAACTCTAAGCAGTCAGGAGAATTCAGAGCACAGCAATTCTGTTCATGATTACCATGTGTTCCAAAACATTGCATTTCCTTGCCATGATCATTTCACAGGGCTTGAGAGCTCTTCCTCTGTTGGGGTCAGTAATATTATTCCTCAGCTAAAGTTGGAATTGGGAGAAATACAGTCCTCCATTGATGAAGATCAGTTATCCAAACAGTGCATAACCCAGATGACATCTGATATAGTTTCTGGTAATGTGGGTTTTAATTGTGAGGATGTAAAGAAATCAAACGAATCACACAAATATAGATTACGCAGATATATGTGGTTCGACCGTAGCCTACATCCACGGAGAAGAGCGAGAGATAGATGTTATTCATCAGATGGTATTAAGATTACAATCCCTTCTGTATATAAAGAGATACACAACCTTTAATTAGAAGGCAGCAAGGATTAGGACGAATCCCACAATTTATGCTTTGTCCAGTACAGATAGATATAAATCCCGAAAATCTCTCTCTTCTCCAACACTCCCCCTCAAGTTGGTGCGAAAATGTCAATAGAGCCCAACTTGGACAGTACTTCTCGAAACTTGAGAGCTGGAAGACCTTTTGTAAATATATCTGCCAATTGCTGAGTTGTAGGGACAAAGGTGGTGCGGATGACATTGGCTTGCACATTCTCTCGAACAAAATGGCAGTCAACTTCAATATGTTTAGTGCGCTCATGAAACACTGGATTTGAAGCGATATGCATAGCAGCCTGATTATCACAGAATAATTGAGTTGGAAGAGATGAACCATAACCAAGGTCCTGCAACAGAGCTCGAAGCCATATAATTTCACTGGTAGTTGATGCCATTGCCCTATATTCTGCTTCAGCACTTGAACGAGCAACAACACTCTGTTTTTTACTTTTCCATGTGACCAAGTTACCTCCAACAAAGGTACAATATCCAGTTGTAGACCGTCGATCAACAGGAGATCCTGCCCAATCAGCATCAGTATAGGCAGTAATAGAAGTATGACCAGTCTTACGCATCCATATACCTCTGCCTGGGGATCCTTTCAGATACTGTAAAATTCGGGTGACAGCTTGCATATGTTGAGCCTTGGGAGCATGCATAAAACGACTTACCAAACTCACTGCATAAGAAAGATCAGGTCGAGTAATGGTTAAATAGATTAACCTACCGACCAACCTTTGAAACTGACCAATATCAGACAACAATGGACCAGTATCATCCAATTTTCCTCCACTATCTGTTGGTGTATCTGATGGTTTGATTCCCAATTTACCAGTTTCTTGTAACAAATCCAACACATACTTTCGTTGATTAAGAAAGATGCCGTTTTTTGAATAGGCAACTTCTAATCCTAGAAAGTACTTCAAAGTTCCCAAATCTTTAATGGCAAATCTATTGTGTAGCAGAATTTTTAGCTTAGAAATTGCATTTTGATCATCACCAGTAATGACTATATCATCAACATAAATCAGCACAACAACAATACCAGAGTTACTCCTTTTAACAAACAGGGAAGGATCTGCATTACTTCGTTTTAGCCCATTCAACATAAGGACAGAACTAAGCTTAGCATACCAGGCCCGTGGAGATTGTTTAAGCCCGTAGATTGCCTTTCTTAATTTACACACTAAACCAAACTTGGCCTCTTGCGGATGCCCAGGTGGGATGCTCATGTAAACTTCTTCTTTAAGGTCACCGTGCAAGAAGGCATTTTTGACATCCATTTGAAACAATTTCCAGTCTTGATTGACGGCAAGAGATATGAGGACCCGAAATGTGTTCATCTTTGCAACAGGCGCAAAAGTTTCTTGGTAATCTACGCCATATGTTTGTGTGAATCCTCTAGCAACAAGTCTGGCCTTATGTCGTTCTAAGGAACCATCACTATTGTATTTATTTTTGTACACCCAACGGCATCCGACTGTTTTCCTTCCTGGAGGTAGCTTAACAATCTCCCATGTGTGATTGTCATCAAGAGCTTGTAGCTCGTCTTGCATAGACTTCCTCCAAACTGCAATGGAGTTAGCTTCTCTAAACGTCTTAGGTTCCTGATTATGATCAACAGTACTCAAGAAAGCTAAGTGAGACTGAGAAATAGTATTATAAGACAGGTGATCCTGTATAGGATAAGATGTAGCATGATAAGTGAAGAAATCTTTCATCCGTTCTGGAGGACGAGTTGCTCTACTCGACCGTCGAGTAGCTTGAGGAGATGCGGGGATTGGTATTGCTTCAGGAACTTTTGTATCGTGATCAAGAACAACATCCTCATTGGTAATGGTAGGAAGCGGAACCGGGTGAGACACAGACTCCCCCTGTGATCGACTCCCATATTCAACAGAAGCTTGAAAAAAAGATTCAGACTCCACAAACTTGACATCACGTGAAACAACAATTTTACGAGTGACAGGATCATAACATATGTACCCTTTCTTAGTGGAAGAATATCCAAAAAATACACACCGAGTAGAACGAGCTTCTAACTTATCTCTGTGTATTGCTTGCAAGTGCACATAACAGACACATCCAAATACCCTCAAGTGTGAGATGTCAGGTGTCCTATTTCTGAGTATTTCCAATGGTGACTTGAACTTAATAACACGGCTGGGAAGACGGTTGATCAAATATGCAGCAGTCAATACACCATGAGACCAATATTGTTTTGGGACCTTTGTTTGAAACATAAGAGCCCGTGCAGTTTCAAGGATGTGTCGATTCTTTCTTTCGGCCACCCCATTTTGTTGTGGAGTTCCAACACAACTTGTTTGATGAATAATGCCTTGACTTTGAAGATATTCTGAAAAAGATCCTTTAACATATTCGGTACCATTATCAGACCTAAAAGTTTTAATTTTAGCACCAAACTGATTATACACCATAGTATGAAACTCTTTGAAAATAGAAGTCACTTCAGTTTTTGATTTTAATAAGTATAACCAGGTAGCACGAGAAAAATCATCAATGAACAACACAAAATATTTATATCCATCATAAGAATCAATAGGTGCAGGTCCCCATAAGTCGGAGTGAACTAATTCAAACAACTCAGTAGACATAGAAGAAGAATTGACAAAAGGTAAACGCGTTTGTTTAGAAAACTGACAAACATCACAGACATCAGAATTAACAGAGGCAGATGGACACAGTCTTGACAAGATACGGTTGGATGGATGTCCAAGCCGTTTATGTAAAGTGTGACTTTCAATTACATCACTGGCATGACATGCCTTATTGAGGGAGTTTAGAAAATAAAGTCCATGTGAGTATGTTCCTTTACCAATCGTCTTCTTCGACTTTCGATCCTAAAAGATGACAGATGTTGGAGAAAATATGACATCACAATTTAAAGCATTAGTAATTTTTCCAACAGACATAAGTTGAACAGGGAAGGACGGAACAACCAGAGCATCAGATGTAGCATTATCAGGAAAGAAACTAATTTTACCACTTCCTACGGCTGAAACATTACTTCCATTTGCAACAGATATATCATGCTTATCAGTTTTCGGAATAAAATTGATTACTGAAGAAGGACTATTGGCCATATGATCGGTAGCTCCGGAATCAATAATCCAGGAATTAATTTTGGAATTGGAAGTAAGATAGGCATGAAAATTACCTGACACATGAGAGGAAGTGGATGGACTGTTGCCAGAAGAGACAGTCTTACTGAGTTGTTGAAGAAGATGACCCAACTGGTTGATTGAAAAAGAAGTTTCGGCTACAAGCAGCATGATCCTTCCGACCCTTATATTCAGATTTGAGATGAGGATGTAATTCCCAGCAGCGATCCTTGGTATGCCCAGTTTTCTTGCAGTGATCACATTGATAGGGTTCCTTCTTACCCTTGTAGCGAGAAGCATTCCTATTTTTGTCAGAAAAATGAGGCTTTCTTTTATCATCCTTTTCGGCCAAAAGGACATGAGATTCAATCTTCTCTGTTGAATTTTGGATTCTGACCCATAGTCTTTCTTCGAGTTTCTTCTCGCTGAATAATAGCACAAACACCAGCGAGCGTGGGCAATGTGGCATCCATCAGAAGATTGCGCCTTATGTATTCATACTCAGGCTTCAGACTATGAAGAAGTGAGAAAATTTTATCCTCCTCAGCTCGTTTCAAAAGAGTTTGAGCATCAGTGGTATGTGGACGATACAGGTTCAATTCGTCCCACAGTTTTTTAAGATTACCAAGATGTTCACTGAAGGTTTTCTCACCTTGTTGGGCTGCAGCAATTTCACGAGTGAGTTCAAAAATACGGGCAGCATTATTTTGGTTAATGTCATTAGATTTCCACAATCCATAAGAATCAGAGCAGCGATTTCTGGATTAGATTGTGTGAGCTTTTTTGGATCAACGTTTGGATCACACTCCGTGATCCATCATCAGGATAAGAGTTCAAGGATCGCGAACTCTCTATCACGATGATGGATCCGCGAGTATTTCTCGACCCCAATTCCATATAATTCAGCGATGGAATCCCACAGTTCTTTTGCTGAATTAGAAAAGGTGAAAATTTCGGCAATATGAGTTTCCATTGAATTGAGTAACCATGATCGAACAAGCTGATCATTGGATATCCAATCCTCATATCCCGATTCAGTAGTTTGAGGACACTGTTTATCACCATTAACGAAACCAAATTTTTTCTTGCCACCGAGCGACAAAGTAACAGCTCTAGACCATGCAACATAATTGATTCCATTTAACAGAACTGATGAAAGTCTCCAACTAGGATTCGAATCGAACTCAGCCATGAAGACGTAAAAAGAAAAAGACACTTACGAGGTTTCTGAAAAAGCACCAAATTGAGCGAACCAGACTTTGTGTTTTATTGCAGCCGTGGTTGCGCTGTAGTTCCAACAGCTCCCAAATCCTTCACACCAAATCTGCGAATCTTCACACCAATCCTTCTTTCCAGCGAATCTTCACACCAAAGTCCGTCCCTTGCAGCCTACTGGCATCCAATAGTCAGATTTTTCGTAGGCAGATGCGGTGGATCTGAGCCCTTTCAAGAGCTCGACGTCGGCCCAGGGGAAGACGCGATGAGGAAGAGGTGCGGTGGATCTGAGGCCTTTCTAGAGCACACGGATGTCGCCGTGCTTTTGGACAACAAAGCCGTCTATGATATTTGCCGCCGTTCACACAAATCTGAACCGCCTTGTCTCACAGGTCATTTTCTTCACTGACCGCTTCCCTTCGTTTTGAGGAACTTTGAATGTGGGATGTAACGGAATTTCAGACAAATCTTGTCCCGTACCCTAGGATCCACTTTATGCTTTTCCTCTTGTGCGCCTGTGATCTCAGCAAAAAGAAAAAAACACAGAAAAAAGCCGCGGATCTGAGAGGCCAGATCACGTATTTGGCAGCCCAGAAAACGGCTCAGAAAACAGCCGCACACCTTCGATTTGGCTCAGGAACAAACGTGGGATCTGGTAGGATTACGAAAAAGATGAGTCGAACAGAGTCTCCTATGACGAAAGCAAACTAAGACCTGCTCTGATACCATAAAGAAATCAAACGAATCACACAAATATAGATTACGCAGATATATGTGGTTCGGCCGTAGCCTACATCCACGGAGAAGAGCGAGAGATAGATGTTATTCATCAGATGGTATTAAGATTACAATCCCTTCTGTATATAAAGAGATACACAACCTTTAATTAGAAGGCAGCAAGGATTAGGACGAATCCCACAATTTATGCTTTGTCCAGTACAGATAGATATAAATCCCGAAAATCTCTCTCTTCTCCAACAGGATGTTTATGATTTTGGTTCAGTTTCTGAGTACCAGAATGTGTACAACAAAGAGGAAGGTGATTACAGCAATTCTGTTATGATGTCTGATATCTCCATCAGTCAAGAAAACCTTTCATGTTATTCAGTAAAGACAACTGTAGCTAAGGATATGGGTGTCAGCACTGAGTTCTGGGATAATGGAAGGGCTAGCAGCAGTAACAGTAGCAGCTACAATAACCTCCATGAAATAGACAATGCAGAACTGTTTTGGAGATAGATGTTATTAAAGGTTAGCAATAATCATCTGGGGATTGGATGGAAAAGAATAAAGAATAAAAGCATTCAGAATCTTGTTCCATGGAACCCATCATTTGCCACTGCAAAAATCAAAATTTGATTGTTATTATGTAAAAAAATAAATGAATAACTAGACGTTTTTTTGTTCTGTTTGAGTTTTTGTCAGCTTCTATTTCTATTACAGTGGACTTTCAAATGATAGAAAATCATTCTTGCCATTGCCTGCAGTTTGAAAGAACAAAACTGTATTTTATTGATTTTAAATTTTAATTTTTAATTTCATTGACTACAAAATTCCATTTGATGTGATAGCAATAATCATCTATGCAACGATTAAAATGAAAAAAATGGAAAATATGCTATTTCTGCCCAAGAAAACTTAGTTCCACCTAATACTACCAAAGATATATTGATTATCAATCATTAAAATAATCACCTCAATTAAGAAAGTCTATATTTCTCCATTAACTAGCGGTTGTCCTACGTGGATGTAAGGGTAAATTTCTGTTGGATTAATATTGTATGCATTGATTATTTTTGGTTGGAAATGAGGGAACAACATGGTGTGCGCGATCTAAGAGTATGCACCCGGACTTGGGAAATTAACAGTTCATGATCTAAGGGTATGTGCCCGGAATTCTCAAATTTATCTAGGCCATAGTCTTCGGGTATCCACTCGGACATGTCAAATTTGTATAAGGTACTATCATGGGTATTGTTGTCACGTGGGATCCTCAATCCTTGTCGGTACTAACAGCTTAGGCTTTTGGTGTAGTGGTAGTCGGTCTGTGTTAACAAAATTGGCAGTTCTGTTGGGGAGGGTTCGACTCCCACTCTTGACACTCTTTCTGTATCGCAATCGACTTTCATTGGTACCCCTTAATCTCTCCGATGTTGCCCTCATTGGCAACTTAGGCTTTTGGTGTAGTGGCAGTCGGTCTTGTTAACAGGTATCTACTAGACTTGCCCAATTTACATAGGGCATGATATTAGTGCATGCATTTGAATTTGAGATATCCGCTTAAGCTATGATTATAGGTTATTTACTTAGACTTGCTATGATTATAGGTTATGTACTTAGACTTGTTTTAAGGTATGTCATTGGCTTTATTAAATTTGTTTGGACTGCCATTTTTAAGGTATATATTCAAACTTTTAAATTTGTTTAGGATTTTTTTGGTATATATTTATTTGGATTTTGTAAAATCTATTTGGGGCCATGATCTTATAGTATAATTAGACTTGTCAATTAATTTGGGATGTGATCATGGAGTTTTTATTTAGACTTGTCAAATTTATTTGGCGTACTATCTTGGAGCATGCATCTAAATTTGTCATATTCATTTAAGGCACAATCTTCAAGTATGTTCTTGGACATATCATATTTTCTCAAGATATGGTCCATAGTGGGGCCTTTGTGTTAGTGTAGGTTTTCTATTTTCCTAATTTTTTATTTAAGCTTTCTTAGGTTAATAAAATAGGTATTAATATGAGTGGAGTTAGTTGTCGATATCCTTCATAAGAGTTTTTTTAATTTTTGAATGCTTTTGTTGTACTCTCCCTATTGATTGTATTTTTCATGTTTCCCTTTTCACATAATCTATATATACTCTTTCTCCTAGCTTGTATGTTAATTTCTATAACTTCATTCTTTTGAGATTTCTTAATGTTATTTCACCTTTTCAAGCATTTGCAATTTTCTTATTAGATTCTAACTCTATAATATTATTTTTATCTTTGATGATATATATTTGTAGTTTAATAGTTTATATTTCTTACATTAAAGTATATAGGTTTTTGTAATATCTTGCATACAATGTTTTGCAAATATTCTACTAACACAACAATACACAACAAAATTGTAGGATAATGTTAATCCTCAAATACTCTCTAGATGATTCAAAATAATATAGAGAAATATCCACATAAAATTGGCAATTCCTCATTCAATCCTGCAACTAAATTTGACAATTTTTGCACATCAAGTTTATGAACCTCTTCTTCTATTCATATGAATGATTAATTATTGCATAACTATGCTACAATAAAAATAAATATCCAACAACAACAACAAAAACTAGAAATACACCCACAACCAACAAACTGCATAAAACCATTAAAACTACTTAACTAGTCAACACTAAAACTACACCAAAAGAGCCTAAAATGCATGCAACATACTATAATTTGTTTCATTTCTTACTTTTGCAAAAAAATGGACTATTATTATAGTCATTATAATATTGTCAACATCTCATATAAACCTAAAAAAAAAAAAACTACTAAAGAAACGTTGACAATCTCACTAGAATATCACATGAAACACTACCAAAATGCACCCACTTAAAATGAATTCTACAACTCCAAGAAATGGTCTTGAGAAATGATATACTAAAAAAATACACACCGCACAACAAAAAAAACA
Source organism: Sequoia sempervirens (assembly GCA_007258455.2). Taxonomy (NCBI): domain Eukaryota; kingdom Viridiplantae; phylum Streptophyta; class Pinopsida; order Cupressales; family Cupressaceae; genus Sequoia; species Sequoia sempervirens. The sequence continues at coordinate 7,188 of VDFB02356683.1, read as the reverse complement.
CTTACAACAAATCTAGAAATGAAACTGAAAAGCAACACCTGCATATAGACACACCATACTGAAACTAGTCGATCTACAACAACCTAATAAGCACCTTCACACACCTTGGATGAGAATTCCCTCTTGAATAAAAGAGTTTTCATCCTTTGAATCCTAAAAATCATGGTTTTTCATCCAAAATCCATAATCCTCAATGGATTTTTGTCCACAAAATGATATTATAGAACATAGAATTCATATAATGAAAAGTCGTGAAGTTGAAATGGAAAAAATATTTTTTTTTTTTGGAAAAAGAAGACTAGCCACTATAATAGACTAATTTAATTAAAGAATGTACATAAATCGGATTCAATGGGCATACCGAGAGGAAAGAATCCAGAAAGAAAACCTCTAGTTATAGCCCTTAAAAGAGAATTTTTTTTACATAATTTGAGTATAAAACTCAAATATTTACAACTGATCTTGTCCATGATTCTATATGCTATTATATATCCACCTGATATATTAGCATTTACAATTTTATACTAGTCTATTTACATATTTTCAAAACTACCATCTTCCTATTACATCACATATACAACTCCTTTGTATATAAGATATACAATATCTTTCATAGGCTGCCAAAATTCATAAACAAAACTAACCAAAATTTGAAACAAAATTTTACCATATACCATCAAACTCTTCATTCTTCAATCTGCATTTGCTCATCCGAATTCTTGCCTTGCTCACCCTAGTCTTCTACATAATTTATAGCAACATTTATATCTGGTACTTCAGGTATTGGTCGATTTTGGTACATATTCTGCACCCTTGAAGTCTCTCCTTTCATTACTGATTGATGTTGTGAACCTGAAGATGTTGCATGAATACAATTATGATAAAGCAAAAATGAAACATAATGATACTTTTCTCTAAAGCACTCTGAGATTTCTATTCCCACATGAATAATATATCTTGCTAAAGCCCTGTTAAGATGAATAGGATCAGTCATCTTCAAAGACTTCTTGAAAGCATCATAAACATTAACAAACACTTTGTTATGAGGCAAGAAATGTGGTGGAAAAATTCCACCAACATAACCTTCCCCCACACCAAAAACGTATTTTTGTGCACATTCTTCAAGTGCCTCATTCTGCAGAAACACATCATGAACCATTTTTTCTGCTATTACCTTGACAAAATCTAAACACTACAACATATCCAACAAGTTAGATATGAAAATTGATAGAATATTTGAAGGATAAATCAATCTCCTTGTTTTAGGATGAAGAACTTCTTTCCCAACTATACTTTTGAGACATCTGTAATCACAAGGGCACCTAAGTTTAAAAACAATTTGCAACTGAGGTTCTTCTAAACTTCCAGAAAAAGGCCTTTCCCATATTTGCACTAGAAACCAAACTTTGTAGTTCTTCCGCTGATAATCCATCAGATTTGAACTTTTCAACTTTTGTAGAGAAGCTTATCAAACAATAGTGTATATACTATATGGCAAAAAAGGCTGCTTTGGCCAAATAAATAGACAATTTTAGCTTCCCTATCATGATGTTTCTGAGCTGCGAAGGTACAAAAATCCACTTTCCAAGCAACATGACGAAATTCAACTCATGCTAAATATATTTCACACACCATCATCTTAAATGAGGATATCTCATAGAATTGCTAACCATATAAAAAAAGAATTAGCATGTTTAAAATTGATGAATTGCTAACACCTGTATACTGTTCGTATGATTGTGCAACCTTTGAAAGGACTAAGAAAAGTAACCATGAGTACTACATTCGCAAGGTGGCAGATCAAATATTCCTCTATGTACTAAAAATTACGAACAAGCTTAATCCCATACTTAAGTTCCACATACCTTATTTGATAGCCTCAAAGTATACTTATATCCTTCTAGATTTAATTCATGTGAAACTAATATTTCAAAGTAATGTGTACCTTACATTGCATACACATTATTGGCAAGATGCCACCTCATTTGTACTAATCCAGTCGTTGTATCACAGTTTGCTTACATCACCTTAGTGATTTTTGATGATATCATTAGGTGATTTATTAACAACATATAAAATCTCCCAGCACCCACATACGTAGCTGGCAATTACACATGTGATAATGGATCCTTTTCCCGTGCATCATTTATTTTACATTTTATCCACAATATTTTACATTTTATCCACAATTGGCATACATAATTACCAATTACCCATATATTGATGACACATGTGTAATTAATAGTTACCTATGCATAAAAAGCCACTCCTTTTTCCATTTTTCCCCTAGATCAAAAAGAATTGACCACATCTGTAACTGCCAGGTACATATATGAGGCTAGTTTTTATCAAAACTTTGAGAATTTTTCCCAAATAACAATTTTTTCATTCACAAATATAACAAACCCTATCCAAGTATTAGTGACATATGTGCATATATTAAGATCAGTGAATCAACCTTTATATTCCTCATTGGTTATTAGAGCTTCCAGCTCTGGACACATTCTTCCAATTTCTGCCATATGAGTAAATATTTCAACTTTCTGATTACATCCATGGTTTGCCAAAAAATCAGCCACCTTATTACCTTCTCTATAAGTATGTAAGATTTGATCATTTCCTATTTTGTCAAGCAAAGACCAAATCTGCTTAACAATATACTCCAAAGCCCAATTTTGAACTTTACGATCTCTACATGCATTGATCAAAATTAAGGAATCATCCTCCACTTGAATCATAGGAATTTTAAAAATAAGTACTAATTTCAAGCCCTACAAGAGAGCCTAAGCCTCAGCCGCATTATTAGTACCATATGGTAGTTTTATGATTTGGCACATAAAACTATACCTCTATGATCTCTTAAAACCACCCCTGCTCCAGAGATACCTTGATTTCCCCTAGAGGCTCCATATATGTTCAAATTGAAAATACCAGATGGAGTAGGTAACCAAACAATGGCATTTTTGTCCACTTTTTGAATATGTTGATGAAGACTACCTTTGAAAGGCAAAGACAAAAAAGACCAATTGTTCAACATGCTTGAATCCCAATCAGTAAAGAGTGAATTAACTTTCTTTACCTTATTGACATATGCATTTACTCTCTTAGAAATAGACCTTTCTAGTAATAACAACATTTGATCAATAAACAATTTCTCTTTCCTAAAGATACATTTATTTCTTGCCCACCAAAGAGCCCATAACATAGATGATGGAATTATACACCAGATACATGAAAAGAAGGAAGACTTATACAAGTGTGGCTAGCTTGTAAAAAGCTTCCAAACTGTGTTTGGTAAAGTAGTCACCCATTTCACCTTACCAATCACAAACATCCAACAAATTTGTGCAACTGGATAGTTAAGAAAAAGATGATTAATGTGTTCCAATTCTTTTTCACAAAGCACACATTTAAAAGGAGTTGCAATTCCTAACTTAGCTAGTTTGTCACTAGTAAGAATTTTATTTTGAATTGCTAACCAAGAGAAACAACCTTCTTTAGGTAAAAATTGTGAGTTCCAACAAAAACTATATGCTCTTTGGTCTAAAACTTGAAGAGCTTGTGAAATTGATTTATAGCCTTCTTTAACTATGTAACTACTAGTTTTTGATTTTGACCAAATCAGTTTGTCTAGTTTGGATGAAAAATAAACCGATCTTTCTTGCAGAATAGATGAAATTTGGAGTTTTTGATTAGCATCTATTGGCTCATTGGAAAAGTCTTTCCACATAACTTTACCCGTTAAAACATCCACTTGTTGGACATAGTCTTTTACTTTTGTTCCCCAAATTTGGAACATTGTTAAAGCAGAATTTCCAAAATTAAAGTCTATAGCTATATTTTGATAGCCATTCCAAGAGTCATGCCAAAATAAGGCTTGATTACCATCATTAACTTCCCAAGTTAAATGTGGTAAAATAACCTTTCTGTAGGAAAATAAAAAATTCCACATTGTAGACCCCAAGGGTGTATTTTCTACAGTTAAAATTCTAGATGGACAATGATTATCCAAATATTTACTCTGCATGAGATAACACCATTTTTTAGATGGTTTTTCATACATTTTCCAAACCATTTTGGCACCTAATGCTTGATTTCTATGTGATAAATTCAGCAAACCTGCTCCTCCTTTCACCTTCTCTAAACACATAGTTTCCAAAGATATCAATGGAATTTTTTTTTTTGCTATCTAAATTCCCAGACCACAAAAACTTTCTAATTAGTTTTTGAATTTGAAATATGATAGATTTAGGAGATTTTAAAACTGACATAGAGTAATTGGGAATTGATGAGATCACAAATTTTACCAGTAAGATTCTACCTGCTAGAGATATCCATCTTCCTTTCCATGCCAAAATTCTAGATTGGATAGTTTGAATGATTTTATGCCAATACGTAGTTTTATTCTATCATGTAAAGAAAGGAATCCCAAGATATTTAAAAGGTAAAAGAGCTTGCTGGTATCCAAAAAAACTTACTAATCGATTCTCAATGACAGCTGATATATTAAAAACATAGATTTTGGATTTTTCTTCATTTACTTTTTAACCTGAAGCTCTTGTATACTTATCGAATAAATATTTAATATGCAAAGCTTTAGCAATTGTTGCTTTTCCAAAAAACAAAGTATCATCAACAAAAAGAGAGTGGGTTACCGATATATTAGTGTTTGGGATAGAAACACCATGAACAAGCCCTTGCTCATGAGCTTTATGGAAAGATCTACTCAAGGCTTCAGCTAAGATTATAAATAAAAAAGGGGAAAGAGGATCCCCTTGATGAACTCCTTGGGAAGATCCAAAAAACCCAACTATAGACCCATTAAGTAAGATAGAAAACTTAGCTCTTGACAAGCATGCCATTACCCACTTACACCACTTCTAAGAAAAATCAAATTTCAAAAGCACCTATTTTAAAAATGACCAATCAACTCTGTTAGCTCTCAAAAATGTAAGTAGAATACCTCAAGAGGTTTCCAATCTCTTGATATGTTTCAGGGTAATAGTCAAGGCCAAAATATTTAGACCTTCTACTCTTCAGGTGCTGCCAGACCTAGGCAGGTGTACCTATAATAATGAAGCAGACTTGACCTATGTTCATTTCCTAAAAAAATTTACCCACACTCGAAAATAGGAGTGGATAAATGAGTTTAAATTTGGTATAAATTGTATAAGCAATATCAAGGAAAAAATAAAAAATGTTCATATGCAAAAATGAATGAAATTAAACAGTGAAATAACAGAGACTAGTGCCTTATTGGGTATACGAAGTCAAATGAAAATTTGAAATGAGTAACTTTTCTCTGGCATAAATTCAAATTGTTTGGCATATAGGTTCTAAGTTAATAACTAGTATAAACATACAAAAATATGACTACTGAGTTCTTCTTAATGATCCAAATGAGATTCCCTAATTACTATGATTGTTTTAAAGGATTTAATCTTTCCTTGAAAGACCCAATTTATCCAACCATACAATTACAGCAAATGTGCACCGATAAACTAAAAAATATCCTCGATATTATCAGTTTAAACAATTAGAAAATATCAACCTTGGAGATAACTTTAGAAATAATTTTAATTATCACAACAAACAACTGAAACCAAAAAATGCCACCAAATCGGATGAATTCAATTGAAATCTCCATCATTTTTTACATGCATCATAGTCTCAAAATTCAACATTCTAATCTACTATATTTTTTGTTCTTTTCCCACTCTCTCTCTCTCATTCGATGTCAAAATGAGTATTTATATATCAGCAACTCTAAGAGTTGCGTCCCCTCATATTCGCATCTTGGGAAATCCTTTCATTCGGGCCTTTACCACTGTTCATTAGACTCCCGCAAAGACATCACGTAGTCTCCCCGACGTTTTGAGTCTCTCCGACCACCAATAGGTTACATATCGCATTGATATCCTATAGCCATACTGACACTTCGAGTCTTCCCAACAGTCAATGAATCTTATGTCGCTAGGGTCTCCTACAGTTACACTGATGGCTTAAGTCTTCCTGATGGTTATTCCTTCAGTTTGAGTGTATCACTCGCTGATAAAACTATCGCTGTGACTTAAGGGGCCAAAAAAATGTTCTATAGCTCACTTTATGTCTTACCGAAATGTTTCTTTCAGCTTTCCTTTTGATCTCCGAGACATACTAGTTTCTCCTGCTGATGGAATCTCATTCGACACTACTCTCTTAGCTCTCACCAATGAAACATGTCTCGCTGAACATATCTCCAAGTCTAATTCCTGTTGTCATGACCTAGAGGTAGGTAAGACTTCTCGACTTCATTCCGATGGCAACAATGGGACCCACCTCTCACTTTATCGGCGAGACCAAAACAGATGCTATGGGACATTACACCGATGGCCTAAGTCTGGCTAATATAGTCTTATGTGCTTCAATTGGTAAAACTCTTATGTGCTCGATATGACTCACTCCAAGGATTGTTGTCTCGAGGTGATAAGATCACTTTGTATTCCGATCGGTATGACTTACAATGGCTCGTTATGACATATACTGATAACCATTGTCTCGCCGATAGAATCCTTCTGTCACTAAGACAATGAACTACATCATGCTGATATGAATTCTTTTATCGGTGAAACATTTCCAACCTCCTGCCGATAGTATACAAAAAGACAAACATTAGTAAAAAATGCTTCTTGGATCGATGAGACCTGTATCATCTCTTGTCGATATGCTTCATACATTGAAATACTCACGGCTAGGTGAATTCTATAGGACCGAATGATAGAATATGGGAAAAAATGGTATGCAAAGTGGAGTCTTATGCTTATGGTATGGGCATTTTTGGAAAATCATGAATATAAACAACTGTAAAAAATTTCAAAATTTTTCAATTCTAACAGTGGCTCCATCTGGGGATGAATGATTGTGAGATCATTGCAAGGATCCAGATTTCTGGGTGAGCAGACTGAACTCAAGGTGATGGACTAGTGAGCAAGATGGAATGAATGGAAATGGAGATGAACAAGAACCTAAACTACTGTACATGGAAAGATTTATTTTAAAAGAAGGAATATCAGGATTGTCCATGTACTAGAAATTCCTGTTCCTTTTATTTCCTAAACTACTGTGCATGGAAAAGAATTTTTAAGAGGATTGTCAAGAGTTGTCCATGCACTGGCAACCCTTAATCCTTTGTATAGCTCAAGAGAAAAA